>JANHFX010020372.1:5533-43736 GCA_027560015.1 Chloroceryle amazona | reverse complement strand
AGACAAGCAGGGAGAGCAACTACTTCAGTTTGTAATTCTAAGATAGATTTGACAAGAAATATATATACATTCTGACATTAAAGTAGTGACATTTTCAGGAGACTACTGTCATTGGTTATGAGATGCTTTGCCCTGTCTATTACTGTCCAGCCCTGTGCAAAATGAGCCTAATATGGGTAACAGAAGCAGTTGCTCTAAATTGATAGAATCTTGTGTTCATTTTGCATAAATGTAAATAATGATGTCGAGTTCCAGGCAGTGGAAAACTTTATTCATTTAGGAAGACAGGAGGAAATGGGACACCTCATTAACCCCATGTGGTTCCCTAGAATTGCATGCAAGTATGTAATTTAATCTATGAGTAAATAATTTCTGTGCTATAGTGGCATAGGCTGCTTTCTCTCACTGCACTACTGGAAACTTCCTCCATAACCACAGTGCTTTTATGGGGAGGAGTTATTAATGTTCTTGTTATTAATCCTGAGACAGAAAGAACTGGAATTTACAAATGGGGGATAATTTGCATTTTTTCCACTGGAATTTTTGAAATCCCCTGTCATGAGTTATTCTTGTTCTGAATGGCAGTACCAAACATCACTTTAGACTATTGCACAAAGGACAGACACTTCTTTAAAATGGTGATAGTAATGTACTAGTGCTCTGTAAATCTTTTGAAATAAGACTTTTGTAAAATCTTAGAATGTTACTAGTGTATTGCATTGTGAATTACTTGGGGAATGGATTTGGAGACTGAGATTTCCAAAGACTAAACTCTTTATTTGCAGCTTTTACTCAATTAAAACTACCTCAGTTTTTTATCTAAATGAGAAAAACTGAATTAAATTTCCAATTGCTGATCAAACATGAGTTGTGCGAAAAGAAAAACTGAGACACTTGTAAATTTAAATTTGACTCTAGTGCTTCTAAATCTGTCTAGGAATTGATTTTACTTTCCAGTGCTGAAACCACTGCTTTCTGAGGAAGTCCTTCCTTTGGGAACCATTTCTTTTGCTGATGAGTCACATTGTCAGTAGCCCCATTAACTCCACTAAGATTATTTGTGTGAGTGCTCAGTAGCAGGCGTAAAAGTTGCACACGAAGATTTCTACCATCTTTTTGGTGCCATTTCACTTTAGCATCACAGTTCATCAGAAATAACTGTGATATATGGCAAGTCTGCAACATCTTCTTTCCATTGTCATTGACAGTCTCCAAGCTGGTACACCATGTAAGAAATGCAGTAGACAAGTTGCCAGTAAATTCATAAAGCATTTTGCAAGGGCTCTGTACTAGTGATGCCAGGAATTTATCTTGAGAAATCTACTTTTAAAATAGCTGTGATATACATTTAAAGGAGGTATGAATAGGGTCTTTTATGTCTAAAACACTTCAGGTAAATTTTACCTTATATTTCTTATTTCTTCAAACCATTTGAGACTCCCTTTTTCCTATCCTTCCTGCTCCCACATCAGCTTTCCTACCTCATAAACCTGGTGTTGACCAGCAAGGGAGGATTTTGGCTAAGGTTTGCTGAGTATCAAAGGAGCTGTTCTGTATCTTCTGCGTTCTGATATTTGCCCAATAGGAAGCAGTCTGAAATGCAGAATTGTAATCCAAAATCCAGAATAGATTCTGAAAAAAAAAAAAAAAAATAGAAAAGGAGATGAGCCACCGGGATAGTGAAATCTGGAGACAAGAGAATATCTTTCAGGAGAGTTCATGGATAGGAAAGGGAACTGGACAGTCAAGTTTTCAAAATGTCAAAACTTTAAAATATAGCAAGGTCCTATAGCAAGTCAAATATTTATTTCTTTAGCAGTTAGTTTACAGTGTATACAACTTCCGTTTTAAAGATCACTTTGCTTAAACAAACTGTTCAAGTTCTGACAAATGGTCAATATGTCAGGAAATATCAGCTGGTAGGAAAATTTTACTGGTGTGCCTCTATTATGTATAAAATGCATTTGAAATGCAGTTGAAAATAGCTAACAGAACATAGTTTTTTATAAAGGCATACTAGTTTTTTATAAAGGCATACTTTTTAATGTAATAGTAGTGAATACTCATTTCTTTTGTTCTACATTTTATAGTTCAATTCTCAAGAGCGTTACTTCTTTTTTAACAAAATTACTATTCTGTATACACTTTTCCCATTAGTGCTTGTAGCTAATGTTCCTTAGTGTAATATTTGGTTTCTTTTTGTGTCCATGATTAATACAGGACAAATTAAGCAAAGCTACCCAAGGCTTTGTTAATGGTTTAGGATATTTTTCTTAATTTCATTAGCTTGAAGGCTTTTTTTGTTCATTTAAACAGTAATGACTCTCTATTTCTGTAGTCATCCAGAAACTATTACTAAAGTTGAAATGCTTGTTCAAATTGCTCAATATGTGAAGTTGGAAAATAATTCTAAAAGAGACTTTCTACTGTGAAAGGAGGCAGAATTGAATGGAACCGATTAAGTGCTAGCATGTAGATAAAATTGATGCTCCTGCTATGCATGATGGAAAAGAATTCTGCTCTCAGTAATAAAACTCCAAACTTTGTGATTGTTTCTGGAAAACTGAACTAAAAAAACCCCAAAACCTAAAAATAAACAAACAAACCACCAAACATGGTCTTCATGGATATCCTGCCTTCATTATACACATTTGGCAATGCTTTGTGTCTGTTATTATTATAAAAAAAATATTAACATAGGAAAAGGATCTTTGATTTTAAGAGGTGATTAATTTATACAACCTAAAATTCCTGATTAAGTTTCATGCAGTTTGGCATGTAGAGTAAATAACGAGTATTTAGAAAACTGACAATGAAAACCCTATATGTAAGTATTATTTGTGTTCCTAATTTTGAAGCATACTATGCCTTTTAACTTTGACTTGAGTTTTGAAGTGAGGCAGTAATTGCACCCAGCTTACCATCTCCTTCAGAATAAGGTCAGGGGTCATTATTATTTTTTTTTTAAGGCTAAGATTCTGACATGTCCTGAAAGTTGAAAATAATAAACTTTGAGAACTCTGATGGAAAATACTGTCTAGATTACTGATCCAAATGCTGAACAGAATTCAGCATGAATTCTAAATATCTTTCTCCCTAATGTTGAAGTTTATAATCCAAAATATAGATATCAATGGCCCTAGCACTCATGTGCATTTGGGAAACATGCATAAACTGGTGACTTGTACAACACAAGAGTTCATATTGCCTTTGGCACAGTTGGCACATACTTTGCAATTATTCTAGTTAAAATTCCTCTTCTGAATTTAATGATATAAAACCCCTGCCACCCACTAGTGAACACTTGTAGATTCCTGTCTTACTATTCAACTGTCTAATATGCCATGACATACCTTGCCATGAAGGTAAGAAATTCAGAACACCAGCCATCTGGTTGCTACCTGTGTTTTGCTGTAATTTTCAAAAAATTATTTTATTATTTACTACAAGTAATCTGTCAGAATGACATATTTCCTAATAGGCCATCATATGGTAAGAGCCCATTTTTTTCTTGACGTGTCATTCAAAAGATTACACTTGCATAATGGCACTCGGTACATGCTTCAGAATACTTCAGTCACTTGGTGATGAGTGAGACCTTATAGCAGCCTTCCAGTAGCCGAAGGAGGCCTGAAAGAAAGCTGGGGAGGGGGCAATAATTTTAAACTAGAGAAGGTTAGATTTACATTGGACATTAGGAAGAAGCTCTTTATTATGATGGTGGTGGAACACTGGAGCAGGTTGTCCAAAGAGGTGGTGAATGCTTCATCCCTGGAGACGTTCAAGTTCTGGCTTGATGGGGCTTTGATCTAGTTGAGCATGTCCCTGCTCACTACTGGGGGTTTGGACTACAGAAACTTTAGAGGTCCTTTCCAATCCAAGACACTTTATGATTCTATGATCTAAAAGCTCTTGCACTCTATGTAAAGCATCCTTAAAGATCTACCAGCTCAGTTCTGCTCCCTTGTCCCTGAGGACCATTTTCCAGTGGGTCCTATTGACTAACACCTTGAAGAGCTTGATGTTTGCTTTTGTAAAATTCAGGTTCCTGACTTTACTCATTGCCTGACCCATATTTAAACTACATGATTTTTGGAACAGATGATCTTAAAAGTCTTTTCCAGTCTCTCAGGACTGTGAACTCCACCAGTGCATGATCACTGCAGCCCACAGTGCCTCCAATTTTGACATCACCAGTTTTCTCACTTGTATTGGTGACCATCAGGTCTGGTAGGGCTATTACCTGGCTTAAGAAACTTTTGTGAATAAAGGTTTAATTACACTGTAGTTTTTCAAGAGAGTAAGTTTTCCTAGATCAGGGATTCTCTCAACTTTGACAGCATTTCTGTCTATAAGACTAATTTTTTGATACAGGCTATACCTCAGTTTGAAGATCTAATTATACTAACTTCATTTAAATTTTCCTCACCTTGCACAAACACTTGTTCCTAAACCCTTCTTCTAAAACATATTTCCAACATTTTGGTTGCTGCTTCTGTTAGACTGGACCCTACTAAACTTTCTTATTTGTTTTAGAAAATCATTCTGCAAGTTTTCACTCTCACTAGAATGCCCAGCACAAGAGTGTGGACACCTGCAGGGATATTGGCAAAACCTACTGAGATATCTTTGCTCCTGAACTGTTGGGTTTCTTTATTTTATATTAAACTGGTCTAGTGTGCCCTACTTTAGTAACAGGTCATTCATAATTTTTATTAAATAGTGAAACTGAAAGTGACTTTCAAGCTCTGAATCAAGTTGTAGTGAAACTAAATTTATTTAAAAACAAACAAACAAAAACACAATACTTGTGGCATTTGTACTGCAAGACCCCATCACTCCTCCCTGAAAAAAAAAAAAAAAGCATTAGTTTATCTTATCATGATCTTTGAGAGAAATATACAAAATTTGCACATAGGAGAAAATGAGCATAATTCTTTTCATATATCAGACACAATTTGTGCCTTGAGCTGCCAGTTTTGCAAGGAAATTTTGTTGGTTGGACACCTACTCATAATGCTAATTCCAACTACATTTTCTCTCCATAAAACTTATTTCTTTCTTCGTCTGCTGTGTTTCCCCTCTAACTTGGAAGAGTCATTGCATCCTTCTCATCACTGCTTTTTCTAATGCAATTTTCAATAGCTTCTCTAGAGTATCCTCAAAAATCTTTCAAGATAGTTTCTTTTGTACTTAATATAAGCTTTTCTCTATAGTATCCTGACACTGTGAATAATTCCTTTGTTTATACTTTCATGATGGAAATAATGTATATATTTATTTTTTTATTTGAGTTTTTTATTTTGAAGACTTTGAAAATATGGCTTTCAGCCTTCTTATGTCATATTCTCCAATAACTACATCAGAACAAAGCTGATATAAGCCCAATTTAAGATGATGTATTACTAGCAGTATTTCCAAGACATTTCTGGTTTTCATCTTGTTTAAAATAATTCATTTTGTTATACCAAGCAGATCATGTATGCAAGGATCTCTAAATAAATCAGCTAGACCAGCCACTAAATCAAGTAAAAGAAATGGAAATTATTGCACCTATTAATTAACTAGAACTTATCTTTTGCCTTACTATTCTTAAATTTAACTTTTCCTAGACAGATACCAGTGTAATCAGGAAAAAAAGCCTTGTCAAATGATGTTTTGGGAACAAGGAGAACAACTCCTGATGCTCAACTCGAAATAACAGAGGTCGTGCCATTAGTTAACATGTAGACAATACTAAATCCTCATTCACTGGATGTGTAACCAGCTTTTTACTATGGCATTTTTCTGCTATGTGGAAAGTACTGGCCAACAGTATAGCTTAGGTAGTTTTATACAGTTAGAGCCAGAGCAGATTATTAGATGAGCTGAACTAGCAGCCTGTACCTCAGTTCCTTACACTTGATCCACTTTCATCTGTCTTCAGCCTAGTAATTTCTGGTTAACTGAAAGCCAGCTTTGAAAACTAAGATATCCAACTGTGATCCAAAAGCAACAACAGGTAGAGAATCATCATTTCTTTTAGGTAGTTTATCCCAGTGGCTAATAACATTCAGTCATAGTAATTTGTTGCTTATTGTACTTTGAAGGTATCCGTCTACAACTTTCAGCTGCTGGTTTTATCTTTCCCTGGTACATGTAAAATCTCTTTAGCCCCTAATTTATTTCTCCCCATGGCAGTGTTTGTTTGTGGTAATGTAGCCAGCTTTCCAGTTTCCCTTTGAGAAGCGAAACAGATAGAGCTCTTTAACTCTTCTATTAATGGCATTTGAGAGCTACAAAAGTCATAAAAATATTTTGAAGACTTTTTTAATCTTCCTTCTTGTAAGTTGTCAGCATCTTGTTAAGAATTAGATCCTCCCAAAGTCTATGTAACATTGCAATAATGATGTAAAGTGCAGGTAATGGCCACCCCACTCTTAGGCTATATTTCACTGTTTGTGTAACCAAGTATCACATCAATTGAGTTTTCTTGCTTCAATGTCCCTTCTGACAGCTGGAGTTGTTCATACACTACAATACTGAGATTCATCCTTGCACTCTTTGTTCTTTGAGTTATAACTTTACAGTTTTTGCAAGGTCTAACTTTGCTACTTGATCCAGGTATTTCATTATTTTGAGGTCCGTCAACCTCACAGTAAAGAAATTTCTCCTTACGTTTAGGTGGTACTTCCTGAATTCCACTTTGTGTCCATTGCCCCTATTCCCATCACTGGACACTACTGAAAAGAGACTGGTCTCATCCTTTTGATGCCCACACTTCAGATATTTATAAACATTGATAAGATCCCCTCTCAGTTTTTTCTTCCCTGGGATAAACAACCCCAGGTCTCTCAGCCTTTCCTCATAAGGGAGATGCTCCAGTCCCCTCATCATCTTTGTAACCTTCAGTTGTACTTTTTCCAGTAGTTCCAAATCTCTCTTGAACTGGGGAGCCCAGAACTGCACACAGAATTCCAGATATGGGCTCACTAGGGCACAGTAGTGGTAGAGGACCTCCTTTGACCTTCTGGCCACACTCTTCCTAATGCACCCCAGCATATCATTGGCCTTCTTGGCTGAAAGAGCACAATCCTGAGTCATAGTAAACCTGTTGACCACCAGGAGTCCCATGTCCTTCTTTGTGGAGCTGCTTTCCAGCAGGTCAACCTCTACCTTGTACTGGTGCCTGGGCTTATTCCTCCCTAGCTGCAGGACTCTACACTTGCCCTTGTTGAATCTCACTAGATTCCTCACCCCAAACTCTCCAGCCTGTCCAGATCTCACCAAAAGGCAACACAGCTTTCTGGTTTGTCAGCCACTCCTCACAGTTTTATTTCATCAGCAAACTTGCTGAGGGCACACTCTATCCCTTCATCCAGGTCATTGATGATTATATCGAACAGGACTGGAGGCAGCCCTGACCCCTGGAGAACACCACTAGCTACAAGCTCCATCTAGACTCCGCAGTGCTGACCCCAACCATCTGAGCTCTGTCATTCACCCAGTTCTCAATCCACCTCACCGTTGACTCATCTAACCCACACTTCCTGAGCTTGCCTCTGAGGATGTTATGGGAGAGAGTGTCAGAAGCCTTGCTGAAGTCAAGGTAGACAATATCCACTGCTCTTTCCTCATCTACCCAGCTAGTCACACTCTTGTAGAAAGCTATTAGATTGGTTAAGCATGATTTCCCCCTGAATCCATATTGACCACTCCCAATAATCTTCTTTTCCTTTATATGCTTAGACATGACCTCCAGAATGAGCTGTTCCATCACCTTTCCAGAGATGGAGGTGAGGCTGACTGGTCTGTAATTACCAGAGTCCTCCTTCTTGCCCTTTCTGAAGATTGGAGTGACATTGGCTTTCCTCCAGTCCTCAGGCACCTCTCCTGTTATCCATCATCTTTGAAAGGTGATGGACATTGCCTCAGCAATAACATCAGCCAGCTCCCTCATCATTTGTGAGTGCATCCCATTGGGGCCCAGGGATTTGTGTGGGTTCGGTTTGCCTACATGATCTAAAACCCAATCCACCTTGACCAGTGGAACATTTTCCTTCCTCCAGACTTACTCTCTTACCTTCAGGGACTGGGATTCCTGAGGGCTGGTCTAAGAAGAAAAGACTGAAGCAAAGGTGGCATTCAGTAACTCCACCTTCTTTCTATCCTCTGTCACCAGATCACCTACCTCATTCAGCAGCAGGCCCACATTTTCCCTAGTTTTCCTTTTCCTACTTACACACTTAAAGAAGCCCTTCTTGTTGTCTTTGACATCCCTTGCCAAATTTAATTCCAAGAGGGCATTAGTCTTTCTTATTACAACAAGAAGCCCTTGTTCTTCCATGCAGGTCTCCTGCATCCTCTACTTGATTTTTTACTCAAAGTTAAAAAACAATCTTGATTTTGGAGGAAGTGATGCTTGAATATTAATCAGCTCTCTTGGCCGCCCCCTATCTTCTAACCCCTGTGATTCTTCCATGTAGGTCTTTGAAGAGGTCAGAGGCCTCATGGAGTCCAGGTCCGCAATCCTATTTATTGCCCTGCTTCTTCCTCGTGTGATCCTGAACTCTACCATCTCATGGTCACTACAGTCAAGACTGCCCCAAACCTCCACATCCCCAACCAGACCTTTATTCAGTAGTATAAGTTCCATATATCCTCTCTTCCTTGGATTCTGCACCATCGGTGTCAGAAAGTTATCATCAGTGCTTCGTAGGAACCTACTGGATTCTGTGTGCCTTACTGCATTTTCTTTCCAGTAAATACCAGTGTGAATGAAGTCCCCCACAAGCACCAGGGCATGTGATCATAAGGCTATTTCCAGCTGTCTGTAGAAGCCTCATCAACTAGCTACTCTATATTAATATTGTATAAATGCAAAATTTCAGTAAGTCAAACACCTTACGAAATTCTAAAGCTATTACATCCATACATATATCAGTGAATGCTGCAATCTTACCCAAAGAATGAAATCAAACTCAACCCCTATTCCCGTACAACCCTGTTGCCCAGCATCGATAGTTCTGTTATGTAAAGTTGGACTGGTCTATGGCCAAGTTTTTTTATTTCTTCCTTTAGATAATGGCAAGTGAGCATCTGTCATTTTCTATAATATTGCTAATTTCCCTTCTATCCCAAGATATATTAGATGTGAATATCATTGGGCCAGAGCTGTCTTCAGATAACTCTTCAAACACATTTCAGTTCAAGTTAACTGAGCCATAAGCTTTTAAAATCTTGATCCCAAGTTGAATTTACACAGTTTGTGTGTTCAATAGCAGACAATAGGTATTGACTCCGCCTTCTCCTTGTCTGACACTAGCACTCATCCCACTTTTTCTTGAACTGGGGGAAATATATTACTGACAATTATTACCCTTTTTTGTTTGTCATTAATTGTTACACATCTATGTGTTAATGTGAGTATTACTGTATAACAAGCAAAGCAATGGAATAAAATAAAAATAAAAATCAGTAATTTCAATCTTCAGTAAATCTGTGGTCATATTATACTGTACTATATAAAATATTTATTTAGGAGTACTAATTTACACTGGTCAAATGATCATTCTGGCAGTGCTGTTATTTTTAATCTGATTTTTTTTTTTTAATCAGTATTTCATGCATATCTTCCTGTTTTGTCTTCCAGATTCCTGTTGCTGTGACACAGATAAGTTCAACCAACCACCCAGTGAAAGTGGGACTCTCAGATGCATTTGTGGTCGTGCACAGGATCCAGCAGATTCCCAGTATGTAAAATTGTAGTGGTGCTAATGTTTTGGAGGCTGAGAAATGGGTATATTATTTCATCAAGGATGATTAGCTACACAACAAATCACTTAGCTAATTTCAGCTTGTTAATTCAAGTGTAATTTTATTTACTTGGTAACTCCCAATGTGGCTTTCTCTGTCATTGTTTCTTTTGAGCTGATAAATTAAGTAAATAATACAAAATGGCCATCCAAAGAATGTAAAATTAAAGGTTAACCAGCACAATTTGGTATTCCATAAGATACTTTATCTGGAATATGTCTCCATATCCATATTAGGGAAGAAGCAACCTGTTCAGAAAAATCATCCATAACCAGAAAAGAGAAAAATATCTAATCTGGAAGTTCTTAATACTTCACATTCTGAATTCAAATTCATCTATGCATTTTAGTGAGAAAAAAGGAGATGTAGTTATTAAATAATCTTGGGATCACATAGTTGTGCAACAGTAATGCAGGTGACATTTAATTCTCTTTGACTTTAAATATATTTTGTATGCCTTGACTGAACTGAAATGTAATAGTAGGAAATGAAGCATAATTTCCTTGATGCTTTATTTTAACATACTGCGTACAGAACCTTTTTATGTTGTTTAGCCATTACAGAGTATGCTCACTTGCCATGTATATTGGTTTTATTTACACATTTGGAGCAAATTTGCTAAGTTCAATTTCTGATGATTCCCTAATAGCAGGGTGTAGATGGAAGGAGCTGCACTTGAACTGGCCTCCTAGGAGTGAGTCCGAGTATATTCTCCTAAACTGAACCCTGACAAGAGGTGTGGTGCAGATATAGCTCATCAGGATAGACCTGGTCCAGCCTGTCTTTAAGGCAGTCTGCAGATGAGGCTGATGCTGAAGTTGCAGGTACCATCACCTCTTGCCTCATCCTATCCCCTCATTACATTTAAACGGTCTTTGATGTGAGGGAGAATAAATCCTACATCTTTTATGTCCTGCCATAGGGAAGATGGGAAAATTCAGTATTATCTATTGCTTGTTGTGAAGTCAGAGTACTGTGAAGGAGGTTGACATGCCCAGATTTCATTTAAGAGATCAGATCTTGGAAGAAATTTGTTTCTAAAGTATGATAGATAGTTGTGATGTGCTTATTGGTCGCATGGATTGTTTCTAAGTGCTTAATAACAAATGAATCTAGGCAACCGATTTCAACAATTTGAGTGATGTTTGTAAGTGAATGATCTGAATATTTTGTAAGGCTTGTGCTTGTAAGAGCTCCTAAAATGGATTCGTGTGGAAATTAGGTTTATTGATTTCTGCAAATGGTTTATGAGAACAGTCACACAAATTCAATGCAAGAGATGCAAGCAGTATGCAGATCTTGTGACATCAGGCCTCCATCATCAAGCAATACTAAAGGACTTATTTTAGATTTACACAGTTTGTATGTAAAATAAATGGTATATGTGAGTATTTATTCTAGTTTGAATATTTCCTTCTGTAGCAATACTTCAGACATACACCTTAGTTTAATACCAGTACATAATGTTGGTTTTGATTAATACACAGTTACTTAATAGTCTTCTGATTTTAGTATTTCTGTAAACCTTTTTGTTACATGACAGCTTCTGCTAAGTGATGTGACTGTAATTTACCAGAAAATCTCTCTAGTGTTTCATCTTAAACTTACTCTGTTCAGTAAGTAACACTAAGGAGTGACTGATAAGAAGAATAGAATGGGGATAAAGAGTCTAAAATGTGCCACTGAAACACCTGTTTTGATAGCATTATTTCTGTATTGCTGTGTGTAATGTACTGCTTTTCTCTAACGAATGGTTCTGTGGATGATGGTAATTCATGATTATTTTTGCTAGTTTGCATCTTACACTAGAGCTATTATTAATCAAGGGAAGCATTAGTTCACAGCAGATTTTCCTGAAGCTAAATTGTGCTTTCAGTGAAAGAGTTTTATATTAGTACATAGAGGCAACATAATAGCACCTTGACAGAAATGGTAAATAATGTTGGCGCATAGAGAGACACTGTCAGATGCTCTTAAAATATGCATGTTCTTTCATTCTTGTTTTTCAGTGGTGTTAAATCAACCACAGCTCTAGTCAATTACTGAAAAAAATTATATAAAAGTTGCTTTTTTCTTTATTTGGTAGCTCCTTCGGACAATGGAAGAATATAAACTGCTGTTTGTTTGTCCCAAAAGAACACAAAGTTAATCTAACTATAACACTTTAGCAGACTTTTTCATCGAGAGAATCTGTTTTCCCTTTATGTTCATGGTTAGGTATAAAAAAAAAAATAAACCCAAATCTTACAAAAAACCACACAGCTCTACTGCTTCATGGTTGAGTTTTGTCAGACATTTTTGTATACATCTTGTATTTGAAAAGGAGCGAGACATTAAGTGAAACATAAGCCTATTTGAATAAAAATATACTCTTAATTTTAAGAAATGCTGACTGTCTTCAAAGAATTCTGGATGCTCATCATTCTAAACTTTCAGTGTAATAGTTCTAGTATGATTGATGGAGACATAGAACTATGTATGACTTTTTTCAGACATACTCTCCAAACCATTATGAATAGCTTCTTGAGTACTTCTAAAAGGTAGGTGAGTTCTTTTGCCAGGCAAACATATTTCATTCTGAGGAGAGAAGTGCTTTTTGAGCGCCATTTCATTTCAAAAGTGAATTTAATGAGTGTTGAAAAGGATCCTCTTGAAGACCCAAGAAAAAAAAAATCCAAATTTTTTGACAGAGAGGACCTTGAGCATTTCCTACCTATTTTTAAGATACTCCTACATATAAAAACTTTGCAGTAATACTTTTATCTGTCCCTAAAGGAATATAGCTACCTAGATTTTTTCACCTTATCTTTTAAGAGAACAGAGTTTGGATATTTTTGGAACGTGCCTTTCCTTCCAAACGGAGCTTCTGGACACAGATGCAAAAAGAAAGAGATTGGTAGCAAGGAGAAGGTAGTCTGGAAGGAATACAAAGAACTTTCATGGGCAGCCAGGGATCCGGCTAGGAAAGCTAAAGCCCAGATAGAATTGAATCTGGGCAGGGACATCAATGGTAACAAGAAAATCTTCTACAAATATGTGAGTGATAAAAGAAAGTCTATGGAAGATGTGGACCGTCTCCAAAGGAATCAAAAGATCTGTTCACAAGAGATATGGTGACTGAGGTACTCAACAACTTCTTTGCCTCAGCCTTCACCATCCAAGTTGCAGAAGGCAAAGGGAGAAATTGGGAGAAGGAAGATTTGCCCACTGGAAATGAAGATGAGGTTCAAGACCATCTAAAGAACATGAAGATGCACAAGTCCATAGGACCCAACAAGATTCATCCATGGGTCCTGAGGGAACTGGTGGATGAAGTTGCTACGCTGCTTTCTGTCATATTTAAGAAGTCACGGCAGTCTGGTGAAGTTCTCACTGACTGAAAAAGAAGAAACATACCCCCCATTTTTGAAAAAGGAAAAAAGGAAGACCCAGGAAAGTACAGGCCAGCCAGTCTCACCACTTTGCCTGGCAAGATCATGGAACAGATCATCCTGAAGGTTCTGCTAAAGCACGTGGAAAATGAGGAGGTGATTGGTGCCAACCAACATGGCTTCATCAAAGGCAAATCATGCCTAATAAATTTGGTGCCCTTTTACAGTGGAGTTATACATTGGTGGATAAGGGAAGAGCAACTGACCATATCTACCTGGACTTGTGCAAAGTGTTTGACACTGTTCCACATGACATCCTTGTCTCTAAAGTGGAAAGACATGGATTTGATGGGTGGACCATTCGGTGAATAAGGAACTGGCAAGATGGTCACACTCTAAGAGTTGCAGTCAACAGCTCAATGTCAAGTGGAGACCAGTGATGAGTGGTGACCCTCAGGAATCAGTACTGGGACTAGTGCTGTTTAACATCTTTGTCACTGACGTGGACAGTGGCGTTAAGTGCATCGTCAGCAAGTTTTTGGACAATGCCAAACTGTGGTACAGAATGAAGAGTAAAGTGTGAAGGGAAGCGAATTTTCATTTAACCCCAAGGTTAACAGGAAAAGCCCTAAATTCTGACATGTATATGGCAGCAACTAATTTCAGAGGAAATGTTTCTGCTTCTTCCAAGTAATTCAAGTGAAATGAGTCAGGTTCTGGACCTCTGCTTCTGATTTGTCCAGTGAGTTATAGGGGCCACTCTGATTTCTTCTTCTTCAGACAGGCTGAATATCTGTACATTAACTACTTTTCCTTTTGTAATAAAGACACTAAGAATGTATAATGGCTGTCTTCTAGTTAGACAACATGTGATTGGTGAAGACAAAGCTGAGGGATAGCTTTACATTTTACTCCAGCAAGTCTTCTCTCTTCCATTTTTTTCAGCATCTTCACTGCATCAAGAACCTTGTCCCTGACCCATTGCAACCACCTTCTCTTGCCTGTTCCCTCTTCTTGTTTTTTTCTCAACCATCCTTGGCTTTCTGTTCTTGGTCCTTCTTTCAATCACCTTCAGTCTTTGCTCTCCCTTCTGCAGACTCCCATGATCTCTTTCTAATTTCATGACCATCGTTTTTTTTCCTTCTGTCTTCCCTTTAGGGTTACTACATTTCTCTCCTTTGTTTCAGTGTTCTCCCTTTTGTCTTTCAATTAGATTTTTACTGTGCATGAAGAAGAAGGAAAAAGCATTTCCTGAAACCAACAATTTTATTTTAGCAATGAAAAAGCCCACCAGTGAGCTGGCCCAGATTGTGCTTTGTTTTCCATGAGAGCATGAAATACACTGGTAAAATGAACACATGCCAGATTCAAGGGATCCACACTAGTCTTGCATTAACAGATATGGGCTAGGTTTTTCTCCACAATGAGACCTACTTCTCCATGATCTTGATCTTTACTAGACTAGGTACAGCACTTTTAGGAAGTCCATACCTTGACAACTAAACATTTAATGACACTGAAATTACTTAATGGTACTGTGTATACAAATGAAATTACAGCTGAGCTATGTGTAATATTCCAGTTCCAGTGCAATTAGTATCTCTCAATGTGTAGTGTAACTCAAGCATATAATTAAGCGACAACTCTGCATGTTTTAACTGTTTGATGAATATAGTTCTCCAGTTTGTTTGCAACAATGAGGCCCCTAAAAGAACCTTAGCATTACCTTTCTGAAGGGTAAAAGAAGACTAGGAGTTTATGCTGTGGTATTCATTGAATAAAGGTGCAGCATCATCTGGGAAATTGCAAAGTCTGATTTGCTTCTAACTTACCGGTAATGTTGTCATTTACCTCTGGCTCTAAATTTGCAGTATTTAATCTTGCTTTCCACTAGTGTAACTGATTCTATGGAGTGCCAGCTTCTCCAGCCCTGCATGTTTGCCTGCTAGCCCAAAAGCTTTTAGCTGGGCAGCTGGGTTCCTTGGCACTAAACATCCAATTCAGGAGCAGTGAAGGAAAGAGATAGGCATGCTGCCAATCTTTGGTGGCATAACAGCACTTCAGGGGCTGGTACAAGGTGATCAAAGTTTAAAATGATCTCATATTAGCCAAAGCCTTTACTGGCCATCGACCAATCTCAGAATTAGGCAGTTCGGTGTGTGGTGGCTTAAGGGGAAAAAGCATGTTTTTCACACCTTGATATTGTACTAAGAGCAGCTCAGCAGGCATCAGGAATTGGGGTAAATCTGAAAGGACATGAAGAGTTTCAAAGTAAATGATGTGTGGTAGGCACAGAGCATTGGTGCAGAACAGTTTTTTCTCCACTGTTCATAAAGCAGGTATTTTCAGAGCCTAATTCTTTGGTTTGCTTATTCACAGATTAAATGTCTTTGAGGTGCAGCTTCCAGGTTTTAAAGGACTTTTTTAGTAACTTTGAAGAGAATGATAAAATTAATACAATTAGGAAATATAAATTTTTATCTAGATTCAGACGTGTAATAGTCAATGACCAAGAGCACTTGCAGTGGTAGTTTGATTTGTCTGTTCCCAGTGATCATTAATTAGTTAATATTGGTAAGTTTAGCAACATGAAGCTCTTAAAAACAAAGCACAAAGGTTGCTTTGACATTCTGATTCCCTTACTTCTTGTGGTGATGGCAATCAGACATACCAGGCTGGCAAAATATGTATTTGTCTGAAGGTTTTATGCTGCCAGGGGTGCTAAACAAAGTCCCCATCAAGCACAGCCAATGGCTGTGTAGTAGAAGAGCCATGCCCCACCTCTTTGCATCCCATATGTTTTTCACAAATTGCTTGCAGTGTAAACTGGATATGTTTCATAAATTGTTTGCTTCAAATTGACTTCTGCATAATCAAATGCACGGTCTTACCATTTGCGTTTTCTCTGTCAGTGAGACTTAAAAATAAAAGTGTGGCTGTATGAATACATATGGCCTTGTTTAGCAGTTTTTTCTGGGTATATGGCCAATCTCAATTCCCTAGAAACTCTCCTGAGAAAGACTTTTATTTGTGTGAACATTATAATTTAAAAATTCAGACTGACTCCTCCAATATTGCAGGGTTTAGCTGATGAATGCTGTATAAGGAAAAGCAATTATGTGATGGAGAAGTACTAGAGAGATTGTGCATCTGTTGGACACATATTTATAATGGTTTATTAGTAGCTACTGACCCTTGAGGTGTGTTAGGAAGTCATTGGTGTTCTTCTGTCACTGTTCTACCTCCAGAGCACTCTCCCTATCTAGTACATTTAGTTAACTCTGGCAGTTCTGTTTCATAGAATATTTATATAGTATTATTTAGTTTAAAACTACTGTGATAAGCAACATGGAAATGTTTTGTCACACCAGAATCTTGCACATCTATAATTTACCAATGCATTGCTTAATCCCTCAAAGGATTTTTTCAGTTGGCCTTCTGACTCCACGTGTTATTTCTCTAAGTCACTAAGGAACCTACTTACCACAAGTAGCTGGTGTTTTCTTCAGCTTTTTCTGCTGGGACTGTACCAGAGGGCCATGTATTCAAATATGGTACATATACGTGCCACGGAAACAAACAGAAGAACAATTTGGGCCATCCTGTAAACTAAACCAAATGTAAAAAACAGAATCTATTCTTGAAAAAAACATTGTTAGTTACATCATTCAGTTAAAAATGGTGTTTAGGATACTCAGACCTACAGAAAAGTAAAATATTTTCATGACTGGGAGAAAGATATATACATATTTTCTGAAATTCAGAACTAGGAATGGTACTTCCCAAGTATATATGCTTGCTAAAAGTCCTTTACTCCCTTTTGTGTTAGACCTGATGTAATGCCTCTTTTCAGCAAAATACTCGCACATGATGCTGACATCAAATTATTTCACTAGTTCTTGTCAAGTTAAGGGGCATACTGAAATACATACGTTCATAAGATCTTCATGATTCTGCACTTGTTTGTAAAAGAGTTTAATAGACAGCATAAGAGAAAGAAGAACAGGTTCCACCTGAGTGAAAGACAGTTGTGTGTCTTGGGCTGGAGCAGGAGTTTACTCTGCAGTGGGATTTAATGGAATCACTCAGTGTTTTTTAGAAATGTCATGCAATGGGTGAAATAAAAGTTCCTGAGAGCTGAGTCACTGATTCTTACTGGATTTTTGGAAACACAGAAGCTTCTTATTTAGTTTGGAGAAGAGGAGGCAGAGGGGGGACCTCATTGCCCTCTCCAACTACCTGAAAGGAGGTTGTAGAGAGGTGGGTGTTGTCCTCTTCTCTTTAGTAACTACTGACAGGACCAGAGGATGTGGTCTGAAGTCGTATCAGGAGAGGTTTAGATTGGATATTAGGAAAAAATTCTTTACAGAAAGATTGGTGAGGCACTGGAACAGCCTTCCCATGGAAATGGTTGAGTCATTATCCCTGGAGGTATTTAAGAAATGGGTAGACCTGGTGCTTCAGGACATGCTCTAGAGGTAGGCATGTAGGGGTTTGTTCTGTGTTTTTGAAGTCATGTTTGATCAGGGTATTTAGGTGGGGTTTTTTTAGGTGTTCTTTTGTAATGAGTACGGTAGGACTCAGTGATCTAGGAGGTCCTTTCCCACCATGAATATTCTGTGATTCTTGTAACCCCTGTGAAAAGTCTGCTAGGAAAGGTTCAGAGTAAACAGGATTGTAGCATACCAGTCTGTAACACTACAGATGAGATGAAATGGAGTTCAGTTAAAGTCTCAGCACCCACCATTTTAATTTATGTATTCATTTGCTTTTTTTTTTGGACAAAAGGATAAAGATTTCTGTGGAAACAAATTACAGCCTTCAGCATTGGCAGGAGTTCATTTCAAACGCATTTCCTGATCTCTCCAATTTGGCAGGTGCTTTTATGGACTTACCATCCTTGAAACATAAACCTTTCACTGCTGGCAAGAGATTTTCCCCATGCACATGATTAGCTTTGTCTTGAAAACCACTTCTGTCCACTGGGTTTGAAGGATATGGCTAAGGCATTTCTTGGGGTAAACTTTTGGCAGACCACGTATCTGTCTTTTAACAAGTCAGAATCATTCTGCAGGTAAAAAATAAAACTAGCTCAACTATAGGTGCATTTCATATCAAAAGAGAAGTCCACTACTTCTGGGGTGAAGACATAGCAAAGTCAGCTTCAAATAAATGGCAAGAAGTACTGCTTGGCAAAGGTGCTGATTTGGCACTAAATAGAAATATTATTGTCTGAAAGCCAGACATTGCCCACCTGTGCCTGGCAGCTTATGCAATGGAAGAGAGCAGACAAACTGCTTCCCCTGCAGTGACCCTGACAGATGCAGGAGAGAGTTCGTCCACTCAGCATAGCTCTGCTTTTGCCACCTCATCCCTCAGAGATTCACCTGTTTATTCCAACTGACATCAATAGCTTGATGATGTCAAGCTATTTCTATGTGGTGTAAGGGAGATTCCCACACTTCTACTTTTAGAGGCTGGCCACCCTCTTTTCTTAGAAAGCCTCATGTGCTTCAGCCAAGAGGTACCTTAGCCACAGGCCACCTTAGTGCACTTTCTCTCTTCCCTTAAAAATTAGTATTGATTGACTTTAGTTGAGGCTCCTTTTTCTCTCTGAAAAATGCCTACAACATCCCTTCTAACAGGAGATTGTGAAAAACACTTGCGATTTGGTGCTATGTGATTGCTTAAAACCACATGAGCCTACTTCAGGTGATGGAAACAGCTTTTATATCAAGAAACAAGGTGTGCCCTAATCCACGTATAGCTGGCACCCCAGAAGACCACCAAAGATTGAGTTTGTGGTTGTCTGCAATTCCTTTTCTTCTGTTGCATGTAGACACAGACCAGCTATTGACCAAAATAACCTCTTAATCCTTTGTATGTAACCCTTTATTCCTCTCTGGTGTGATTCTGCAGGGTCAGTGGTTGTATTTAGCATTGATTTCAAGTAGTTTAGGAGGCTTTCAAAAAGGACTTTAAATTTGAATCCAGCACCCCAGGAATTCATCATTATTGTGTCAGATTGGTGGTATAGGCTGTGCTTTTAATTTGCACATTCACCAGTCTGCAATACATCTGTGAACTTAAAGTCTGGAATATTTAGAATATATGATAGGATATTGATCTGGAAACTAACAGTTATGTGATTTTTTTCACACTTATCTTGCACTTGGGTCTTACAGTTTTCTGTGTGTTCAAAGACCATAAGAAAATTGTATTGACTTTATTGAACTTCTGCTTTGAGAAACTTAGGTGCAGTCAGCTTGTGTGCATATTAGGTATAATATTGTCTGTTTAGGAATACTTATCTTAAGTATTATATTCTTAGATAAAAAATATTATAGTCATTTAGATGTGAGCTAGCTTGTAGCTAACACATTTGATTAAGCAATGAAATCAGTTTTGTTTGCACATCTTGACAACAACTGACAAAGTGAACACAAAATATTTCTCTCAAGCTGGGAAATATCTTAGGAAAGCGTGCATCTGAAATATACCCTAAAATGTCTAACAGCACACTCTCTAGAATTTCTGCCTAAATGAATGATTAAGATGCTTGAGAGCACACTCAGCATTTTCATAATCCTGTAGCAGAAATACGTACTTATTCTGTCAGCTCTGATGGTTCCTCAAGTGAAAATTTCTGTCTATGCATTTTACATATTCCTTCATGTCTAAAGTTAAAAATGTATTCTTGAGGAAAATTGGTGTTATGTGTGCACCTTAAGAACAGTGAGCAACTATTATATCCATTATTTTTCACAATCTACATACAGACTGTAATACAATAAAGCGTGGGACTATTTCTTTTTCTTTCCTTGTAGATGTTCGCAGAAGAACTATTTATGAGTACCACAGGGTGGAGCTACAGATGTCAAAGATTACCAATCTCTCAGCTGTTGAAATGATACCTCTTCCAAGTAAGTAAAGTACAACGTGGGTAGAAGCCAGATCTGGGAAGTGTCCCCCTCCCAGCAACCCAAACACAATTTTAAATGTTTTCATTTATCTGTGGGCTTGGAAGCATGGACAGATTCATTTATCCTCTCTCAGATTTATTCCCAGATGGATGATGCATTATCCAGTGCATCCTCATGTATCTCAAGTTAGTTTATAGGTATATAACTCCCAGTAGGCTTTGAATGACATTTGTGCCAAATAATTTTTTCAGAAGAATAATTGTATTGTGTTTAAATCTGATTCTTCAAGAGGAAAAAAAAGGACAGTTTTCATGCTTGCAAGGCAAACACAAATTCTTCTGTGTACTGTGCACCATATCACAAAGGAATATCCCCAAACACATTTTGCAGTTCATCTTTTTGCCTCTTTTGTGTAAAGTAAAACTACATTGTTTAGAAATCTCTGTGCTTAAACTGCCAGCAGTACTACTATGAAAAAAATGTAAACAGCTGTTTTTCTGTTTTCTAATCCAGTTACGGTTTTTGCACACTTCTCTGCCAGTCATCTTACATGCTTATATCTGAATGTTAGCAACACCAAGGAGCACTGGAGCCAGGGAAGAAGGTGATTTAAGGAAATACTTAAGAAAGAAGATAAAAATTTAGCAATGAAGCTGAATGAACAGATGTGGGAGTGGAAAGGCATTTACAAATGAAATACAAACAGACTCCTACAGATAAAATGTACCTTTGTGCACATAGTTGTGCAATGCATTGTAATAGGCTGTTTTTAGTGTCTTCTATTTGACATATGTGAAGTTGTTGAATCAGTAAATATATATTATAAGAAGATGTATTCTTCTTTTGTGCTTATTATGAGAATTATTTATGAGAATAATGTAATAATTTGTGTTTGTTTATCTGTGTCATAGCTTGTCTCCAGTTTACCAGCTGTGGTCCCTGTGTCACTGCCCAGATTGGTTTCAACTGCAGCTGGTGCAGTAAACTCCAAAGGTAAAGAAAAGGATTTTTCTTCTCTTTTGCATGGATATGCAGCTGTGCTCAAAGGATATTCAAAAACATTGCCTGTAGGTTATTCAGCACAAAGAGTTGCTATAGTTAGGTCTTATATACATGCTTTCATATGAACACATCATTGTCCCATTTCACTTCAGTGAAGAAATTAGGCAGGAATTGTCAAAACAGTTGTTTTGGGAGTTAAGCCTTAACCCTACTTTAAAATCCTTTTTAAGGAGAATAAGAAGTATAAGTCATTTATATCCCTGGCTTCATCAAAAATAATTTAACCACATGGAGATGTGAGGTGATAACATATCCGTAAAGATATACTATTTCTCTTAACAGTAGAGAGACCAACACATCCAAAGAGCGAGAGTATTTTCTCTTTTAACCTCTCATTATATTTAGTGGGTCTGCAGGTGAGTACAGCCTCTCCCTGTCACATTGACGAGGACATTCAAGTCAGTAACAGAAGCAATTGAGACTGTGGAGCAGCTGAAGCACAGATAGCAAAACGGAAACTGCAGCTGTAGCTTTTCCAGAAAGGTCTTCACCCATACACCTTCACTGACTTTCATAGCAAGAATTTCTTTAACATGAGTTCTCGAACGCAAAGTGCAGTATCATAATGGATATTTATTGTTGGTTTTCAACCTTAGTGATTAGGTTCAGAAATGTTATGTATAAAATGAATGCATGATGAAAGGCAAAAAGGTTATTAACATTCTAAAATAGTGTGGTAATTTGATATCATGGTGTAGAACTGATAAATAGCTAATGAACCTGGTACAGAATTAGGAACCTGGGTCGCTTTTGTTACGTTTTCTTAAGCTTCAACTCCTGCAGTAACTTGAAAAGTCACAACATATCAAGAGTAAGGATACTTGTATCTTTTTTGCTTTAGCCAATTTATTGTTTTCAAGCATTGCTTGATTCTCCTTCCATTAATAAATGTTGTTACACTGAGTTTCTGTTGGCTTTGGTTTGAGCAAGGTCCGTTGCTTCATGGCCAGTGTTCTCATTTCTGTTTGGATAAACTCAATTGTATGGTAAAGTTCAAACCTGTTATGAAGAACTGGCTAAATTCTTCAGATCTTTTTTATTTTTCTGTAGTATCTCAAGAACTGAGTTCTTGAGTTCTGGAATCACTGAGACACAAATTCACTGTGGAGAACTAAAAGAGTTTTATCTTTCAACTTTAGCAGGGAGCAACGCCAGCCATGTAATCACACGGTGTACCCTTCCACATATTCAGGTGAATTTGTGGCTGCCCCTTCACAGCTGGCAAGGTGTAATTTACTGCTGAAAAATATACAGTCTCAATACAACTATTTCTATTTGATTAATTTTTGTGTAAAAAAAAAATCTTGCTTTTCATTTTGCCTGTGAAGATCACGCTAAAATCAAAGATGAACCTACTAAGAGGCAATCTTGCACTGTTTCCCAAAAACAGCTGGCTCCACACTGCAGCATGGTTATGCCTTTGACAAGCTGCAGTAGATAGACTGAAGACTTTTATTGCTGTTAATTAGCCCATTACTGACAACACTGAGACTGCCATTTCATGCAGGCTGTGTTTGGACAATCTTGACTAGCAGCAAAAGCAGGAACTGGAGTCAAATCCTTAAAAAATGGATGGATTCAGAAAAGCAAACTAAGATTATGCTTCCACATGGGAATTTCAGTAGTTTAAAAACAGTCATAATATCCAATTTGCACCTATAAAGATGAGTGCTATTCAGTCAAGTTTAAGCAAATGGAATCATAAAATAGTTAAAAATGGAAGGATCCACTAGAGGTCATCTAGTCTAACTTCCTGCTCAAAGCAGGGCCAGCTGTGAGATCAGACCAGTTTGTTCATGACTTTGTTTACTTGCATCTTGAAAACCTCTGAGGCTATGGTCTAGTCCCCTGCACATCTTCTTTTAGATGTACTAGATTTTACGGCTTATTTTTTAATATGTTGTTTCCTCCAGAAATATGGCTTTAGTGATGATGTGTGCCTTGGGCCTCATTGCCTTTCTTGGCCACTTTCCTCCAGCTTCTGAAATGAGTGGCTTATTTGAACTAATTCAATTCTACAGAGAAACAGATCTGATATAATAAATGGATACATATTTTGTGAATACAGGCATCTTACTTTCCAAAATGTGAAGACTGAACATTTATTTAGTTAGGGTATGTTATCATTGTGATCAGGACTCATTCCTATCTCAGCTTTGACAATTTTGTGCTCCCTACCCCTTCTGGATACTCTCACCTGCCTTCTAGTCAAGTGCCTCTCTTCTTTTACCATGCTATTCCTCAGCATGTTTATTCATTTTAGAGAAATACAAAAAAAAAAAATCCTATTACTTTCTCAGTGAAGATATCTGGATCACGGGAGAGTGCTCGGAATCATTTCCTTTTAGTACCATGTTGAAGTTTTGCGCCCGTCGCAAATGAATTTGCTGTGTTAAGATGTTCTTCTTGCATGCAATAAAGAAGCACTTGCTCAACAAGAAAACCTAACTGTTTTAGTTAAAAATCAGAAAGTTATGAGTTCTTTCATCACAGTGCTTTAGCTTTTTCTGTGTGTCACTGCTCATCAGTCACCAGCCTTGTAAATCAACCTAGACTTTTCTCTCCTGTTGTGATATACATAGTTCTGCTACTCTGCTTGGATAAAAAATAGGGCATAGTATTAATGAAGAATTAACTTCAACATTTCACAAGTGTCTAAAGTACAAAGAAAATTCATATTTACAGTCCACATTCAAATGAGTGCTCATAGGGGTTTTTGAAGTAAGCAGATGCTTATCAGTAATGCCTGAGTAGTGCTTCTGCTTTCAAAGCTGACTGGACACACAGGTCTGGGAGGCAAGAAACCAAAGCTATCTCTCTTGGCTGTAGAAAAAGCCCAGGATGGGGAAGGCAATTAGCCTTTGGTGCAGAAGGCTTTGAACTGATAGTGACAGGTTTCCAGAATGGCAATAATCTCTTGAGTGATGTAGTGCTCCAATTTCTGTAGAGGGAGAATGCCTCTTTGCTAGTGAGGAGAATGTTAGGGAGCAATGAGGATCAGATATGGCTATAAAAGACAGGGATGTTCCTCCTGTAGAGCAGCAGTGGCGATTTTGTAGTCTAAAAGTGAGATCTCCCACAGAGACAGGTAGGTAACAAGCACACGTGTATCCATCAGGAAACAAAATTCCATACGAATTCTACAACCTTTTTCCCCCACAGGTTATGACCCCATTTAGCCAGAGTAACATTACTATCGAGAAAAGCATCTTGGTGGTTTTTTTTTCCTTGTGTAAAATTTAAACCATATATTGAATCATTTGCACAATTTATACAGTTGATGGAAACCCAGGAAGTTTGCATAAAACCTATAACTGCACAAGGAAAATTGACCAGCAGAGCCATTGAACAATAACTGTATTCCCTCATGTGGGCAGTCTGTGTTAAAATGAAAATAACTTTATTCTCCAACAATGGGTTGTTTCCTATCTGTAATTTCATCCCAGCTGCTGTGCAAACTCTGCAGTCTTTGGAGAGGCAGGTTCTTATTACAGGTGATTCAGAGAAAAATTTCTGTTCTTCTCACTCTCTACAAGCCTAAACCACAGTTTCCCTTTTCATAAGAGTTCATCAAACTATCCACTCTGAAATCTTATATGACTTATGTCATACAGTTTCATCATGTCTGAAGCAAAGGCACATAATTTTCTTTTGACTTCAGTAGATGGAGGATCCTCCTAGAAGCAAATTTTTATTTATTTTTTTAAGTATGTATGTTCCATAACTGTTCCATAAGTAAAAGAGACTACCTATAAATATATAAGCTAAGATGGTATCAGAACTTTCTCCTACAGCAGGGTAGATTTTTATAAAATTCCAGAAAAATTTAGCATCTGTCTCACAGTCATCACCTGTGGCTGAAACTTGGATTAATTGCTCTTCATTATCTCTGACTTCCCAATGTGGAAAACCTAGGAGAATTCATTGATGTTATATCTATTTATATCATCTTTTCATGTTTCTGAAAATGTTTATAAACTCTATGCACTTGGTATAGCCTGCATGTTACGAGATGTCATTTTCTAGAAAAGTTTTTTGACGATTTAAGGCAACTTTGTTGTTATTTTTTAGGTTCAATTTGTACAACTTGTTCGCATTACTGAAATAGTGAGTTCCCCTGGAAATATTTGAAGTCAGTTGGCCAAGAAATAAACTATGTTTATTAACTTTAAAACAGTTGGCACTGAAATAGGGTGGAAATACGATACTTAAATGATCAAGGAATTTTTTAAGCCACCTTTGTACAAAGTTTTAAAAATGTTACTGGTATTTCAGTGAGTTCAGAAATAAGCACAGACACTCTTGCAGTCTGTGCATGCTGGAGACTCAGATTTTGAAAGTGTCTCATGCTTCATTCTATTAACACAGGATAAAAGTGTCTCCCAATCCTTGCAACACCCCTCAGGTTTCACATGGTAATATCGTCCTGACACTGGAGATAGGGAACTGAACTACTGAAGGAGTAAGGGCAAGAGCTGCAAACAGTTTGGATGATAGTTTTATTCAGCTGCCACTGTGGTATCTATATTCAAGTTTTTAATCCTCAGAACTGGCTGCCTTCTGCCAAAGGCACTGAAAAGCCTAATGGCTAGATCCACAAGGCCATTTCACTGGCTGACTCTCTTAAGTTTTCAAATTATGCAGAATGGGAGAGCAGTGCTAAAAACACCTTTTCATCAAAATCTGGGCTTCCAAGACCAAAAAGGTCTCTTGGGCTCATACCCTTTGTCTGAGGAAATACCTACATCTGCCTGAGTCTAAGGCAGGGCTCAGCAGTCTAGTCCATGAGCCCCATGTAGCTCCTCCACTCATGTATGACACTTCCCTTTACACAGCAACAGTCTCACAATGATCAGAAAATTCCCCAAGGCACAGGAGGTGAGTGAATGTGGGTTCTCTGAACCTAAGTCACCCATAAAAGGTGGCCCATTAGATAGAAGTTGAGGTGTTTAAGCCTGAGCACTGAAACTCATACCCCCTTCCATGGCTCCAGCTCAGAGCAGCTCCAGTATCCCCTAGCAGTAGCTACCTGCACACTCAGGGTCAGCTCCTGCCACTGCTATCCAGGGAGCCCTGCTGAGAGCTTTCCTGGGTCTTCAAGGGAACAGAGATTCAGCTTTGGGAGTGAGCCCCAGTTCACAAAAAGATCTTGCTCATGGTAAGTGCTTAAATATACTTTTTTCTTTAAGACTCTCTGTATTCTAGCCTATGTATTGAATACTCTGGTTTGAAATGACACCAGTTCATGATATTGACTCATAGAGTGCAAACCCCCAGTTTGAAAAGTGCCTTAGAATAGGATGCACAAATTCCCATGTTGGACGTGCTGTGGTTAGTGAAGAGTCAGCAATCTCCATGCATTCTAGGCAGAGTTATTCTTCCTATGTGTGGGCGCTCAGCTCCCAAAAGTTCTTGTGCTCTTAAAACAATCCGGAGCTAAAAAGATGAAAGAATCCCATTTGTGATAAATTTCACTTCAATGCTTACCCTTGTATGCCAGCAACAGCACTAGCTGTGGAAATGTAAAGGTTATGGCTGTTTTTTGGAATATATTCTGAGCAAAGTGAGAAATCAGAAATGTGACTGTGACTAGCAGCAGTAATGTGATTTAAGTCTTCATACTTCTAATCATTTATTATGATGATCCCTCTTCCCATCTAAGCAGGTAATAAAAAAAGTTGTTTCACATTCCATGATGATTAGATGGAAAGTGGTAAATGGAAAATCTTTAGTTACTTGCAGTTCTTAAGAAAATATTTTACAGTTGAAATATGAAGTGACAGTTTTCCACAGTGCCCTTATGGCAACTGAGATAAAAAATGGTTGTCTGATATTTGTCTTCTGAACTTCTGGGCAAGCTTGAAATATCTTGTTTGTTTATTCTTTCTTTAGAAAGAAATTGGAAACATGTTTAGTTAACTTTCAAATCTGAGTTTATGTCTGGAAATTGTTAATATCAGGAAGAGTAAATGGTTTAGGGTTTTGTTTGGTTGTCATTCTGTATGCCCCATCTGACAAAATCTATTTTCATAAAAACTGTAGAATAATTATCATCTGAGCAAAGCACCATCTATACAGAATTACCAAAAAAAAAAAAAAAAAAAAAGGCACAAAAATAAATGTCATGCTATCTGACTAAAAAAAACCCTCTGAAAGACAAAAAAATTAAATCCAAATAAGAAGCACAGGGTCTTTCTCTACACATAGCTTACTCTACAGTATCTACACTTCCCTTATTTTTTTTTGATAACCAACACCATCATGAAGGTAGATTCCAGTGTAGATCAGGGAAAGGCAATGTATGAGATCTGGACCAAACATACTCATCAGCTGAGAATGCAGATACATTAGCTTAATTGTTCAGTGACCATGTAGTGAAAATCTCTTCTTATAACCTGTTATCTCCTTTGGTGTAGGTCCTTCACTTTATTTTTAGTAAAACTATGAAGACCTTTAGAAATTAAAAAAAAAATAATTTTGAAATACAGAATTTTTTTTACTCAGACGTTATAAATGCACTCATAAGCTCTGGAAGTTCTTCTTATGTAAAGAAAGTAAAAAGGAGGCACAGAACTGAAGTTATTGTTGTTTTGATGGGTTAGCTTGGAATGGACTTCATCTAGTCCAAACCCCCTGCAATGAGCAGGGCCTGCTCAGAGCCCCATGCAACCTGACCTTGAATGTTTCCAGGGATGGGGCATCTACCACTTCTCTGGGCAACCTGTTCCACTGTTTCACACCCTCACTGTAGAATAATAGAATCATTTCAGCTGGAAGAGACCTTCAAGATCATCAAGTCCATCCTTATTCCTAGCCCTATCAAAGCCACTAAACCATGGCCCTAAGCACAACATCTACCCAGCTCTTAAACACCTCCAAAGGTGGTGGCTCCACCACCTCCCTGGGCAAATGCCTGACAACCCTTACAGTAAAGAAATTCTTCCTAATATTCAGCCTGAACCTCCCCTGGTTCAACTTCAGGCCATTTCCTCTTGTTCTATTGCTTGTCACTAGGGAGAACAGACCAACTCCTGCCTCGCCACAACTTCCTTTCATGTAGTTGTACACAGCAGTAAAGTTTTCCCTCAGCCTTCTTTTCTCAAGGCTAAACAGCCCCAGATCCTTCAGCCTTTCCTCATAAGAGACATGTTTCAAACCCTTTACTAGCTTAGTAGCCCACCCCTGTACCCTCTCCAGCACCTCAGTGTCCTTCCTGTAGAGAAAAATGTCTTCCTTATGTCTAGCCTAAATCTACCCTATTTTAGTTTAAAACCATTACGCCTTGTCCTGTTGCAACAGGCCCCGCTAGAAGACTGTCCACCTCTTTCTTAGAGACCTGCTTTAAGTACTGAAAGACTGCAATAAGGTCTCTCTGGAGCCTTCTCCAGACTGAACAATCCCAACTCTCATCCCTAGCATGGCCAAAATGTTATCCACCAAACAGTCCACCCTATCAAATCTACATTTCTCCAATTTAGAGAGAAGGATGTTGTGGGGGACTGAGTCAAAGGCTTTAGAGAAGTCAAGATAGAAGACATTCATAGCTCTTCCTCTGACCGCTAATGTAGCCACTCCATCACAGAAGGCCACTAGCTTGATTCAAGTGTTCACTTTTAAATACTTGCTGGTTTAAAATATTTGAGGGTTCAATTTTCCTTGTTTGTTTGCTTTAGGGAACTTACATATTTCAATTCAAAGTTAAAAGATGGGAAGAAGGTTTTCTGGTTTATACTCAGTCTGCTTTTATCACAATACTATTTAACTGACAGTAGTGTGCTGCTATTGCAAAATTCACCACAATATCTTAGCCATTGAATTACAAATAAAAAAAAATAAAAAATTGAGGCATTTATATGGAGTAAGTATACCACCAGAGGGAGCATATATAATCCAATCAGTGTAATAGATTCATATACAAATGACAAGGAAAATCTCATTTTAAATGCTTTAGACAGGCTAGAGGCTTATAATACAGTGCATTCTGTAAAATATATTCCATTCTATCAATGTGTATAACTTAATGAATTTGTTGATCATACTACTGCTTCAGACAAAGCAAAAGCACTGTGCCAGATTCTGCCTGTCTACAGAATTTGTATTCCACTACAGCAGTTCTTTACAATGGAGTGGTTTTATATAAAAACATGGTAGAGTCCTAACACCTGAGTCTTAACAAGAAGATCGTTGAATTAAGTCAAGTTTACCCTTGCGATATATGAAAAGTAATGCTCGTTTCTATTTTTCTAACTTGTATACCATTTTTTTGTCAATTATGGAGTAATCACATTGAAAATCTGAGAAATAGTAATTCTGGCCCTTTGTTACAGTTTGCTCTGATTAAAATGCACCATGTATTTCTTCCCTTTTAAAAGTTGTATTGAGACAGCTATTGATCTCTTTAATCACGTGCAACAAATGTATCAAGAATGAATGTGTACACTTGTCAACCCTGATACATTACTGATAAGAATGTTACAATAAGTAGATCTATACTTTACTGAGCAGAAAATTGCTTCACACCCAACTTCTTCAATAACCTTTTCAAGATGCTCGCTCTTAATTTGACAAGCTAATTTGAATACATGAATTGCCATAAACTGTTAGGAAATTAGCATTCAATAATTGAGAATTTTGTAAGCATAGCAAGCCTGATGGGAGTAAAGCAAGAAAAGGAAGTGGCACAGAAGTGCTTAATGAACAAAGCATTTTCTCAAGCCAGAGTGACCCCAGTGATGATAATGTTTGATTAAGTAAGTTTCACAAGATAATAGTAATAGATATTCTCAAGTGGCATGGCAGTTCTGTTTAGAAGAGAGTGTAAGCTTTGGTGAGCTTGAAGATACATTTAAAAATACATAACAGTAAAGATGTACATATCACTAAAATGCACATAATGGTGCATTTAAATGCACTGTTAAGGAGCGTAGATGATCTGGAGCTCTTAACATGTGTTTATTGAAAGTTAGCCTGCAGCCAGATGAACTAAGTTTTCACTGAGATTAATACATGAATAAATAGCCTTTCTGCATTTTTGGATAAGTTTGTGGAATTTGTTAGCAGCTGGATCCTGTGGAATTATTGTGGAATTTCTGTAATTCCCCTTGAGTACGGATGGTCTGGAACAGTTCCTATGACTAATACAAATAAACCTAAAATGTTCATCTCTGAACAGCACTCTAGTGAAAGTGCAATAGTTCTCAGAGGCATAGAACATGTCAGAGCAAGACCAGCCTATTCCCAAGTTACGATGTGGGACCTGACAGAGTAGAATCAACCCCTTGTGTTGTTCAAAGCTGCTATCTTAAAATAGACACATACTGCCTAAGTGGAATACTTTTTCAGGGAAAACACGTAAGATTTTCCTGCACTAGTAGAACTCTGTCATATAAGCTTCATTCCTCTAGTTTCCTTTCTCCACGCATTCTGTAGTGTCCTCTTATCTGCTTACTGGTGTTCTCATCAGCCGCAACATAGAGAATAAAACTATCCCTATCCTACCATTAATAATAGATTTTATGTCTACCCAGCTGAATTTGAATCCCGCTTTCATACAGAAAGTAGACAGTTTTCTTACAGCTGTAGCACTGGTCACACACTTTTACGTATGTATGCCTTGCTTTGTTTTCCTGAATAACTCAGAACGACATGAGGACAACAGTTATGCTCATAACTGATGCAGAATTTTAAGAAATGCAAGGCTGGGTAACAAAACTTTAAATTATTTCTAGAAAATTTGCAGAAGATTGCTACAATTCTAATTACCATGAAATTCTAATCTTTCTGTTGAAATATTTTCTATGAAATTCTGGACCCGAAGAAAGGGAAGTATTTTGGGGTTTCTTAATCTAGAGATAGACTAGATATAAAAACCATGATTTATTTAAGCCACATCATGCACACTGCTTGTATATTTGTGTTTCTTACCATATCTTTTGCCTTTCAGAAATTTAGAATGGTTTCAATAGCTATTGGTTCCCTTGCCAGAGATCTTGCTGTGTCTTCTGGAATTTAGAAACACTGTACATTATCCATGCTGCAGGTTTCTGTGGTATCCAGTTTTGCAACACAGCTTGACCAAGACTTAGATATCACAGTCAATACAAAAAGGACCACTGCCTGGATTGTTTTAAGACCATCATGCACAGTTCATCTCATGTAGGTCTATCAAATGCATCACATTCCTAAGATGTTTTGTTATAAATCCAGTATGTAGTAATCAAAGATACAGAGGACAGTTAAGCACTTAAATCCTGATTTACTTTTGCTGATTATTTTGGAAGGAAGATCACAAAATCCATGTTTTATTTCCATGTTTAATTTCACAGATGCACCTGAGATACTGTAGTGATAAAACACTAGACAAATAGGTAGGTAGCACAGATCTTTTTTGTAGAAATTTAGTATTGCAATTTTTTACATACTAGTAACTTTTTATTCCTCAGTAAGACAAAACTCCACACTGATGAGCCGTTTATATCTAGAACTGCCACTTCTATGCCAGCGACCTTTCAAATCACAACAGAGTTGACTTCAGACAATTCCACATTGCTAGTTTGTCCTCAGTGATACAGCCGTAAAGTGAGTACTGCCCTGCTCTATTAAACAGGCATTCACTCTGTGATTAGAGAGTCATTTGCTGGTAGAATTGCACCATGTTCAGTCAAACAGCAGTCCCAAATCCTTTTCTGTTTGGGTTAATTTTTATTTGTTCATTTCTTACCTTGATAGCTACTACCAGAAAATTTGGATTGAAACGTTCCTATTTCACTGGTGAAACGTGTCACCTGCCTGTGAAATGACTCCACAAACAGATGCCTCAGAATGCATTTTATTCATATCCTAGACATTTTAAGAAACTTGACTCAGGCTTCTGGTCATTGTTCTATGCCATGCCATGGGCTTTCTCCAGACTCAGTTTCTATACCAGGTGCTCTAGCTTGGCTGATTCCCAAAGAAATGTCTCAAATGGTTGTCTGATATAACTATTAGACTTTACTAAATTCAGGGACAAAGCTCCAAGAAAGTTTTGACATCTGCAAATGGGAGGTTCCTCTTGATGAGCACAGGTTCAAAGACGGAGGAATGCTTAGATTGTCTTATTGGCATGCAGGCTGTTTCCTTCACTTCTTGTGTCTATAAAATCACAACTCATCTCTTTTTCACACCTCAAATTTACTAACTTTTCCTAAACCTAACTAATGCTAATTGATTGAGAATAGTTACCTTTATTTGCTAAACTGCTGATATTTTTATCCACTTCTCTCTCTGTTGACTATCATATATAGTTATTTCTTTATTATTATTTTATGCTAACTAATTCCACGTTTCTACTTTATCCTCAGTGATACAGCCTGTGCTACTAGAAGAGGTAGAAATAAATTTGCTGGTCTCTTCCTCTAATGAAAATAGTGAATTTTTAAATAGTTCATGGTCACTACTTCTGAAACCAAGTATGGCAGGATTTTTGACTTTGGAGAGAAAAACCTTTCAAAATTCTAATATGGAAGCTAAGAGGAAAAAAAAAGAAAGAGAACATAAGTAGTTGCAAAATTTCTAAAGAGAGCAGTTAGGCCCTACAACAGCAGTTCTCCTAGTTTATAAGACAGCTATATAAGCAAGGTACTCCGAATGAAATGAATTATGTTTTGTAGTCCTGACTGATTCCATGATCATTAAAGGTAATGTAGTACTGAAACAGGTTAGATCTATTTTCCATAGATCCTCATTTTGTAATGTTTTTATGCATCTCTGTACATAGAGTAGTGATGCTGCTATTTTGCAGTTTATCTTACCTTCTCTTCCAATGGTCTGATATAAATTCACTCTACTGCTTACAACAGCTGGACATCTTGAGAATTTTATTATTTTCCAATAATGAAGTATTAGAAAATACACAAATTTGGGCAACCAAGCTTTATGACTTCAGGATAATTTGTCAGATAAATTCAAAAAATGCTTCATTAATGGTTTAGCAAAAATAATGATTGTGCAGTAAATGCATTTTGTCCAATAGGGCCCTCTTGGCAGAAGATTAATTTAGTGAGGTATTAGATCCCTTTCATGTCTGAGATGAATTTAATTTGTAGCTTCTGAGTCCTTCCTTGACTGTCAGAAAATAGTACGTTCTGAGAAGTGAGTTGCTGTGTATCCTTTATCAAACATTTGAATGACTTCATGAGACTATATTACAGAACCCAGATACCACCTCCCCATTATATCCTATATTGATGGGGTAGGTAATAATATTCTCAGCTGCCCCTTTCTTTCCTTATTGCAAGTATTCATAAAAAGTGAAAGAATAGAAACTGAGAAAAAAGCATTATGAAAGACCTCCAAGTTCAGGAATGAAATTCAGGACACAACTGTGGAGACCCGCAGACCAGGTTATCATACCTACCTCTAGGATACTTCATAGGATGAATGTTAATGTACTTTTGCAGAAGAATTAGTTCTCTTCCCTTCATATAAGCATCCAACCCAATGCATTACTCTGGAGAAATCCATCTTCCAGCAAATTTGTAACTCTCACTCTTCAATTCCTCTGCTCTCATTACAAGAGAAATAAATAAAACAAGGAATTAAATAAATACAGTAGTTTTTAATGGAATTAATGAAGACATTTTTAAGGCAAAGATTTTGCACTATATAAAATTTTCTTTTTTTTTTTTTTTTTCACTTTTTCCATTTCACTGAAATGTAATGCAGAATGGCAGTCCCAGTCAGATTTGTTTAATGGTTAGTTCAGCAGTCATACAAAACGGTCACAGCTGTAGTTCATCTTCCCATAACAAATATTTTTTAATATAGAATTACTTGCAAATTAAATAGAACCTGAGAAGCTTCCTGAGCATTGGAAAATTATTGTCTGGCCATTAAATAGTTATGATGTTCCCTTATGTGATTTCAGTCCATACCCGGGAGCACTGTCCAGAACAGTTCCCAGGCATGGTGCAGGAGTTGGGCTCTTCCAGGATTATTCCCCTTTGGCAGTTTATGTGCAGCCTCCTTCTTTTCAAGGTTGAGAGAGTTTACTCATTCAGGCATAGGCTATTCTGTGCCAGCAATCTTCAGTGCCAAGGAACATTTCTGGGCATGTTTATTTTACAAGTATAGAAACAGCCAGAATTATCGCAATACTCTTAACTGCTTTCCAGATGTGCTCACCTCTTATGGTTGTACTCCTTGAGATACCTTGAGCATCACTGAAATCGTATTTGTCTTATAGCTTCCTGCGTATGTCTTTAAGTGAAGGACATAAATTAAAAGTCTCTTTTTGTTAGCATAATATTTAAAACTTTACATATTGCTATACTCCTATGTAATGTTGCCAGAAATTTTTATTTAGACAAATCTGAAATCCACATATCTCTTCATAAAATTTGGATAATCTGAGATTAAGATTTGCTAAAGCACACTGTTTGATTTCACAGTATTATCTACTTATTCCAGTTACCTAAACAGTGGGGATTCTATAACATTTCCCTGTAGGATTTATTCCAAATTTCAGGGAAATAAACCACATGTTCTTAGTATTCTTCCTAAATATGAAAGTTTTCACCATTACATCTTTAGTTCCCTCTCTGTTCAGGTCTATTAACTCTTCCAATATCTGCATTATCATATAGCATTAATGAAACCACTTGCTTCCCACTGCATATGACAGCAAATATTATTATGCACAATTAATGAAGAAATTGATAAGCCCCAACTGTTCTGTAATTCTTTGGTAATCTGTTTTGCAGACTGTTCTTGCTGAATGTTGACTTCAGAATTTGATTCAGTTTTAGATAAAAAATGACATGCAATTAGTAATTTAGGATAAAAATAACTTGATGAACTTTAAGTTATTTTGAACATAACCAGTTACAGGATGATTCATGTCCTTCCTGTCTTGTTCTAGTTAAAGAATTCACTGCACACTTACAGCAGCTGTTTTTCTTAACTCTGATTCATCCATATTTTGCACAAATGCAGTAGTAGGAATATATAGTTTCAAAACTCCTTATGTACTTTGTGCAGTACTTTTTTGTTGGCACATGTTTATAAGCATATAAACATTGACTTGTGTACAGTCCCTTTGACACATTATGCCTCCTTCTCCTGCCATAGCTCCTGCTTCCTTTGATTTCTTACTCTTTTTAGAGTTGTGAAGGAGATATAACAAGAACAGTAACCTAGCCCAACCAAAACCATTTCTGCACTTCTTTCCTAGCCGCTTAGATGCCCACTGGTACTGAAACAGCCATTTTATGTATTGCATGATTGCTGGAGGTTCATGTGTGGTAATAGAAGTGTGAACAGCCCTACTTCATACTATCTCGAGGCACCAGACCACTTTTATCCTGTCCCCCAAACTCTACTACTTGTAGTGTTATAACCATTTTGTTTATAAAGCAGCAAAACCTCCATAAAAGTATATAAATAAAAAAGGAACCTTGGCCACTGTGTGAGTGAGATCTGTGCCTTGGTGCCTGCCACCCAAATCTTGATGGTTTTCAATGTCACTCCCAGTTCTACACTCCATAAATCTGGGAGCACTATAGGAAGCACAGGAGCTGTGAATTAGTGTGTGCTTATCTGGTTTTCAGAAAATCTGGGTTTAACCCTAGGTTCTCTTATGTAATTCTGTGTTATCTCAGCTGAATCATTTCATGTCTCCTATGCTCTATTTCTTCACCTCTATATTCAAACAGGAAATATTTTCTCTCAAAGTGACTTTCCTATTTTTATTTTAAAACCAAGTGAAAAATCAATGGGTGGGACAAACTGTATTTCTGAATTGTCAATGTAAAGCATTATAAAGCAATTTTCAAAATACACTCACTTTTACTTATTTAACCGGAAGGAAATTATCCAGTAATGCTGGGGGGAAAAAAGTGTAAGATCATGGGAGCGTCCCCTTAAAATTATTTTGAATACTCACAGATAGAAAATAAATCAGACAATCACGTAAAGGTGAGAAAGGGGGTTAACTGTGCTAGTTGGGATCATCAGCAGGACTGAATTATACCCAGTAGTGCTTCAGATCTCTTTGCCTTGCACCCTGAATAATTTCTTGTGCACAAAACTGGTACCAGTGCCACCAGATCAGAATTTCTGCTAACTTCAGTTGCTATTAGCAATTTATACCCACTTTGTGCAGGCATAAATGCGCAAAGTCAAAGGCAGTGAAGAGTATAATCTAGTATCAGAGACTAATTTCTGTATGTCTCCTTCCCAGAGAATTTTGTTATTATTTTCTGATGATTCTGTTGGAAATTCTGATACTGTAATCTCGTAATTTTTACTCTAGGGCCCTCATCTTACACTTGCTTTTTCCTTCTAGTTATTCAAAGCAGAGCCTTTATCAAAAGCTTCTTTTTTATTCTTTATCTCCTTTTCAGCGTGTTTCCTTTGTTATTGTAGCTGACATGAAGATTATAGAAAATATCCTTCTATTCCTCTTCAATCAGAATTCTGTCAAGTCTCACTTTAACTAGGATTTTTTCCTTACTTTCTAGCTGAATTGGAAATAAAACTTACTCCTTTTAGCCCACTTTTGTCTTCAGGCTCCTCCAACAGAATTCCCTGCAGAAGTTCTTGCATCCTACTGCCTATTCACATGTTGTGTCAGAGTTACAAATATCAAGTTTTACTCATGTTTATTCTCTTCTACTATAAAGTAACATCTTTTTTAAACATCTTTTCACTTTTCTGTTTACATGATATTGCAGGACTACTTTGCAGAACATGTAGCTATATTTTTCCAAATTTTCTGTTCCATTAAATTGTGTGACTATCATCAGGGTGAATTTTGCCTGATGAAGATTGTGCCACTCTTTGATCCTCCTTATCATCATCTGAATGTTGGACATTTTTAGTCATGCAATGTTAAGACAATGATGGATTTTAGTGCTGCAGACACAGATATGCCTTAGTATTAAGATGCCTTAGTAACTGTATTTGAATTTTTCATAAATCTTGAAATAGTGCTGTTTGTATTGTAGTATGCTTAAAATCCTTGTACTAAGCAAATCGTCTTAAGTATTCTTACCTTCTAACAGCAAGGTGAAAGCAAATCCACTTCTAACAGTTGAAATTGTTATCTTAGTCTGAAGTACAGTTCAGTTAAGCACTACGTTTAAGTGAATGATAAATACAGACAACACATTTATGTTTAAATTCAGGAATATGATTAGGTGTATTGAGCTAGATGATTATTACCAATATTATTCAAATACCTTACAAATTCATACCACTGTCACTCACAGTGACACTTCACATGAACTTCATAAGCACTTTGAACTGTGATAAAGTTCAGCATTTGTCACAAAGGAAGGTGAAAAATAAGAAAGGGAGGAAAGTACAGTCTTTTCCCAGACAGCACAGCATAACTAGAAGGTGATATCCAAAAGTTGGAGGAACCAAAAATGCAGCCAGTGGTAAAGGGAGGCAAACCCAGACTGAGCACAAAGATAGCGCTTTTTTTCCCCCTCAAAAAATTGCTTTATAGTTCAGTTTTTTAGTTGGACGGACACAAAATTCAAGGCTTCCAGTATTTAATTTGTCTTTAAATCTGTTTTTATTTGTTTATATATTTTTGTTCCTATCTCCTTCAGCCTGGAAAAAAAAAAACACCTTAAAATATTCTAATTCTTTAGTAATTCAAACAACTTTGCAAATGTCTTAATCTTTTCCTAATGTGATGGGCCTTCTTAGTGGTCAAAGGTCGAAAAGAGTGTTCTGTCTGTGCAACTTTCTATTTTTTCAGGCTGACCTTTTATTTAGAGAAGTTAAATATTTTAACTGCGCTGGGTAGTTTTATGGTATCACACATGATCACACACAGGAAGTCAGGGGTTAGAAGGGACCTTGGAGATCTTCAAGTCCAACCCCCCCTGCCAGAGCAGGATCATATAATCCAGCACAGGTCACAAAGGAACGCATCCAGGCGGATCTTGAAAATCTCCGGAGAAGGAGACTCCACAACCTCTCGGGGGAGCCTGTTCCAGTGCTCTGTGACCCTTACAGTAAAGAAGTTCCTCCTCATGTTAAGGTGGAACCTCCTGTGCT
>JANHFX010020371.1:24006-34724 GCA_027560015.1 Chloroceryle amazona | reverse complement strand
TGCTCAGAGCTCTGTCAGCCCCACCTTGAATGTCTCCAGGGATGGGGCCTCAACCACCTCCCTGGGCAACCTGTTCCGGGGTTCTACCACCCTCATGGTAAAGAACTTCTTCCTTATTTCTCATCTAAATCCACTCCTTTCTCATTTAAAACCCTTGCCCCTCGTCAAGTGAACGAATTATCTCAATACCTGCAGGTTTCAAGTACTACCTGCTATGGTAGGAGCATGGGAACACCTTCAAAGCAATACTGACAGTGCCTAGGCTGTTAGGTACATTTAACACTTTAGGTAAAAATTAATTATTTTTTTCTAGTACATAGGTCTGTATCCCCCTGGGGTGATGATACACAGTTCACAGTGCAGCTCATTTACTCTTGGTTTTCCTCATGGCAACAGAACTTCCCCACTTCATTACCAGCCCATGTTAATTTCTTTGGAAGGGCCCAGAGTACTTGATTTATAATGCTTTAGTATCCATGTCTTTGTCTTTGTCAGCGAGACACCTACATAATTTGTGTGTGTGATACTAGTGAATGCCTTCCAGGACATGCTGAAAGTAGCTTCCTGAGGCCTGTAGTATTAAAAATAATAAAGCAAGACAATCGAGGCAGATGAAGGAAGTATTGGACATTTGTTAGTGAAGTTATACAAACAGCTCATACTTTGGAGAAAAACAAACCCAAAAGAAATATTGTGCAGTGAGGTTAAAGAAAAAAAAAAAGAAGATTTATAGGTAGAAAAAGAAGCCTTTTTCCTTAACACATTGTAGAACATAGTAAAGTGACCAATTGACTTCTTTCTCAACTTTGCTTTTCTAACAAATCAGAAAATTAAGGCCAAGGCAGCTTTAATTTGTATACATCTAATGATGTTTTGCTTTAATATGCACACGCTGGCAGTTTGGAATTTGAATTACTGTAAAACATGAATTATCATTATTTTTTTCTAGGCCAGCCTCTCTTCATTGTGATTTGACATCTCCTTAGGCTGGAATTTACCACTTACAAAAGTAGAACAGAGGTTGTCAGAAAAATGATTTTCTGTACTCATATCACTTCAAATAAAGAGACATCCTAGCGTGACAAGATTTGAGCTCAGAAATTTTCTTTGGTAAAGGAAATCCAAGCATTTTAGCTAACAAGTACTGGCAAGTAAGAAAACTGGTTCTGCATTTAAGAGAACCATAAAATCATAAGGGTTGGAAAGGACCTCTAGGATCATCAAGTCCAACCTTCATAAATATCTTCAGGGGAATAAACCTCTATTCTTTATGAGATCCATAGTAACGTGTTCATCGCACGGCATGTTACACAGGAAAATAAATCATTTACTTTCCAAATTATCTTAATCCTCTGATGATAAAGTATTTGAAGAGTTGTATTTTTTTCCTACCGTGGAAAGTTTTTTCCTCCAGCTGTAGCTAACAGAATGCAAGAATGAAGATACAAAGCTCATGTGGTGTTTGAAGTCATCTTTCAATACTTGGCATTATATGAAACATGCACTAAGATAGAATAATGTACGGAAAATTACTTTCTGCTTATTAATATGAATTGAAAATGTCTTCCTGAGTCTTCCACAGCTCAGTTTCCCTCCAAACATCCTGACTTTCTCATAGCAGGGATTTATGGAACTAAACATCCTATCTGCTCTCTGGCGTTGATCACTATGCTACTCATCTCAGAAGAACTTTAGGAGCTGCTCCCTGGCTGTAAATGCGTCATAGAGAGATCTGGATGAAGATCCTTATCCAAGGCCAACTGATATCTCCATTATAACCAAAAAGTGTTATGATAAGCCACTGTGGTAGCCGTTGATAAATTGTAACATGACAGTTGGCGACAGTATTACGACGCTGTATGAGAACAACTCACAGGCAGCATTTAGAATATTATTGAGGAGTGAAGTAAATATTCTTTTTTTCCATTACTCCAGAGATGTCCGACTGTCCCATCAATGGAAAGTGTCCCTTCCCTTCCCTCTCAAACTTCTCCCCAGTTTTTCTGGAATGAAAAGGCCTAATGTAAGGTGACCTGTGGAGGCAGAGCATCAGACAGTTCACCAGGATCCAATAAAATACAGAGAGAAAGAGAATACAAAGGCTGGATCAGACTAGCATTTGTAGACAAAGTGATTGCATAGAAGTAAGTGAAATGTAATCTTCATTTGTAATTTTGGGCCAGGAAACTGGGAAGTTTATTATAACATATTGCCAAAATACTGAGAGGCAACGCCAGAAGCTTGGAAGACTTTTCGGAAGAAAACCTAGGACTCACAAAAGCTGACTCATTTTTGCCACAGGTACCAAAGTGCCTATAAGTCATTAAAAAATAGAAGCTCAAAAATCTTCCAGGGCTGTGGAAAATTGTATTAAAAACATTTGCACTGATCTGAACAGAGAGTGAATGTGAGTGGGTGAGAGCAAAACACCGGCATGCAAAGGGCTATTAAAATGGCAAGTGTGGCTGCTAAGTGTCAGATCTGAAATGGAGACGATGACTAACTCCTGGGGACTTACAGCAGCTGGACAAGATAGAGAGATAATTCACAGTCATTTCCCGAAGAGCGTGACAAGGCACATCCCAAATCAGTGTATTCCTAAGAACCCAGAAAGCGTGGGGAGGGGCTCCAAACCTGATGCTCCTTGTCCCCCCATGACATTGCAAAGCCTGAATGCTTGGCAAAACCTGCTTACACATACCCTGCTGGTTGTGGATAGCACGGTGTGAGTGGGATGGACCGAAATCAGACTATTTTTACATGAATTATTTTTTCCTTCCTTTGAGGTGTTGCTATGTCATTGCTGCAGCATTGAGACATTATTTCCTACAGGGCGGTTCTGTTGTCATTGTGCTGTTAGGACTTTCTGAAAGATACGCATACCACAATGAGCAATTCCACATTCATTCATGTAATTACAGCTTGTGAGATGAAATACTCTATTTGTCAAAATAAAGGGTCATGTCTCGTGTTGAAGCACAAAAGAAACCCATCATTTCTGCACATAGGTTCATGCCTTCCTGACACAGAGTGGTTCAGAAAACCTGCAACGGCAAGAGCTCAGAGTTGAATCCCTGTGGTATCTTTCAACAGCAGATGGCATATGACTAAACTTAGCTGTCTACATGTAGGAAGGCAATTTAAATGCCGAAAAAGACATATGTAGAAACACTTTGTGTGTCCCAGAAGACCTGAGATACCCACATGAGATGGCACATATGACAAAGGGTCCGTGGGAGATCTGTGAAGTGGCATGTCAGGACAGGCAGGATACTCTAGGAGATCTAAAATACTACTAGACATTTAACTTGAGTTGTTCTGTCTGGAGAGCATTCAGTTACCTACAGCCAAATATCCAGCATCGCTTAGGAGTTCCTGGTGAGTCTGAGACACTGGTGCAGCACAGCCTCAGCTTTGAGCCTGCACTGCTCTGGAGCAGCAGCTCCAGGCCAGGTGAGATGCTTTGTCATATCTGAAGCTTTCTGGAGTCCAATCGGGATCGCCACAGGAGTAACTCGTACTCATTACCCATTGTCTTTTCCACATGACTCCTTGTAAAAAAGGAGTCTCCATCTTATTGGTAGCCACAAAGTACTTTTCACTCATGCAGACAAAAACTTTGTAAAAGGACATTGACCTGAGGATAAGGAAACACACGAGGCCTCAGCCTGTGCCCTGTAATGGACTCACAGGTAGCTGTAAGTTCCCCTGGAGCTGCGGCAGAGGGAGGTCCCCTGCCCAACCATCTTCTGTAAAACTTGTGTAATTTCTGATTCACGGGCCCATCAGCTGGTTCCTCTGGTTCATGTGGTCTGGAATCCCCTTGGAGATCCTGTGTGTTGTCCCCATGCACATGTTCTTCGTTGACATTTTGTTTGGGTTTTCCAGTTTTGCAGACAGCATTGCTATGTCTAAGCCCAGAGGCTGCTCCAGTAAAATTGCAAACATCAAAGTTTATGCGCAGTGATAAGATCCCTCCTGAGCCTCCAGGCTGAACAGTCCCAGCCTTCTCAGCCTTTTGTCAAATAACAATCAATCATTTTCATGGCCCATTGCTGGTCTTGCTTCATTATGTCCATGTTTGCCCAAAACTGGAACCAGCACTGCAGGCGTGGCCTCACCAGCACTGAGGAGAATGATCACCCCCCCGGCCCCAACGTGTTGACACCACTCTGCCTCACGCAGCCCAGTACACCGCTAGCAACCGGCCTTCATCTGAGCTTTGTGCTGCTGATCACAGCTCTTTGAGCCTAGTAGTTTGTCCAGTTTTCAGTCCACCTCTCTGTCCATCCATCTAGTTTTTGTGCCAATCTTGCTGTACAATAAACTTTCATTTTTGACAAATAGTGCAAAATGATGCTTTATTAAGAAAGTCAACTTGGTGAATCTATATTATGACCATGAAAATGGTAATGGATCAAAAGCAGTCTCTGACATAGGTAAAATAACCAGACAGATCCAATGCATTTTAACTTGGCTGAACTGCTGCGGTTACTTGTGTCTTCTAAGAACGTTTTCTTTAAATCCAAAAGGTAAGAAACTATCCTAAAAGCAAGGATAGAATTTATTTTTCATGTGTAGCTCTGAAGTAAAATCCTTGACTGTGACTTTTTAGACTATTGGAGTGGAAAGCATTCATCTATGTATGCACTGGGAAGCTAGTACACAAACTATTGCTGAGAAGCATTTAATTCCACCTCTTAAAGGAGCTCTTTGAAGTGCTCTTGATACTGATGGAAGGACCAGCACATTTAATTATTGCTGCGGTGCTAGATGTAACACCCATTTAAATCCTGCAGCTCCAGACCGAAGCGGAAGTGCATCCTGCCACACGAGTGGGAGTGACTGAACCAACCTGACAACATTCCTACCTATTTATTATCAAGATCACCAAAAGAAAAACATAATTCTTTAACAAATAAGTTTAACCAACAGGAGGAAACAGGTTATATATAAACTCTATTTTATGCTCGTACATATGCATTCATTTAGCATCATGATACAAAGACAGGAATCACACTTCACTGAAAGATTAGGTCTTCTAAGATTTTCCAGTTTATGTAAAATCACGTGAGATTAATTCTGGAAAAAAATAATCTTTCTTTAAAGGGGATTCACAGTAGAAAGGATGCCTCTGCAGAACCAATTGTAGCATCATCACCCTAGGTAGAGATGTCCCTACTTGTGTGGGGAGGTTGGACCAGATGACTTCTAGAGGTCCCTTCCAGCCTAAAACATTCTATGATTTTATGATCAGCAAACATTGGAATAAAGCTTCATTATTTATTAAAATGAAAAAAAAGTCATTAAGGAAGACCTGCCAGCACATCACCACACTGAGCAGAGTGCATTCAGAGAACTGGGTGCCCGTTTGGAGTGACTTCACCCTCCCTAGGAAGACAACCGATGACTGAAAATAGAACAAGTCTAGAATTGAGTCGTGTGACCTCAAAATCTCAACTACCATAAACCAAATCACTTGAACCAACTCACTTGATTTGGTTGGTCAGCATATTATCTCCTCTTGCACCATCCACTTGCAATTCCAGAACGTTTCTTCTCTTTTCAGCAACCAGCTGCTCTATGGCTGTTTGTCGTTCTGCACGTTGCTTTATCTTGGCAATGGTACACCTCCAAGGATGCAAAATAACATCGATGTGAGGATTCAAATTTTGCTTAACTGATAGTTTACCTGTAAAACGTACCCCTAATTTGGGAAAAGAGGTAGCTCGTTTATTGAAAAGCTGCCACACATTCTGATTTCATCTTTTGCTTAATAATGGATGGTTAGAAAGAGAGCAAGTCTCTGACAGTTCCTCAGTTTTCACCTAATTTATAAATACAAGTCAATCACAGAGTACATATTCCTTTTTGACATGTCTGGGTACTTTTGCTTTTCTCTTAAAGCAAGTTCCACTTGGTAAGCAACGGCTTTATCCACAGGCTAAAATGACATGCTCCTTTAGTGCTGCAGATTCTGAATTCGGGGAGAGTCAAGACAACATGAGGATCAGGCTGAAGGATTTGTGATCTGTAGAGCAGACTCCTCTCAAAGGCCTGAAATGAAATACTCCCTTTCTCAGCGTGTGCCTACAACAGCTTTCCAAGGCAGGCATGAAAAGCAGTTTGCCTCCCAGTGCAGCCCGCCCGTGCTCCAGCTCAGAGGGACGTGAGCCAGCTCCTCCCAGAGCCCCAGCCAGAAAGCCAAGCTGAAGGCAAAGTATGTCAGCTTGGATTCAGCACCGAGTTAACATGGGGATACGTGGCTCCTGTTTTGGAGCTGGCTCAGCATTTGGGTAGAGCTGAGACACCTCTGCCTGCAGAGGCTGTGCTGCCATTGCCCCGATCATCTTCCCTACCGATAACAAAGCCTGCGGATACCCCTCCTCTTCCCCTCTAAGTGCTGCGTTTTGGAAGTTGACAGCAGACTGCTGCTATCAATCATGCTCTTATGATGAGTGGCTGAGGTCTGTACAAGGGAATTTCACAAAAGAACTGTAGGATTTATAAAACTCAGTGTATTTCCCTTGCCTCTGCCCCCACTGTTCTTTGAAACGTATCTGTCTTTCTTTCTTCTGTGACACTATCAGAGACGTTCTTACATATTTTGGTCTTGCTTAATCATTGATGAGTGTTATTTTGTTAAGTGCCACCTCTCTCTCTTCATTTGTATTCGAGATTCTAGAATCTAACACTGGGACAAACTGAGAGAGGGGTTTGTGCACTTCTGCTGACTGTTGGAATCACTAGCCCTTTTCTCTCTGACCACGTCCTCCTTTCATGATACTGGACAAGCTACTGCAGTCAAGTGTACGCAGTACTTAAAAAGGTAATTAGGAGAATTTTTCCTTATATTTGGTTAACAACTCACAAAAGCCCTTCAAATTTCCCTGTCCCTTTTTAGAAGTCCGAGAGATATGTGGAAAGCATAACATTATGGCTGCTGGAAGGTGCTGAGCATCCCATCTCTCAAGGAGACTACTGAAGTCTGCAAATGCTCTCCACCTCCCATTATCACGATCCCTGACTCAGTTTCAAACAAACAGTAGAGAATTAAGTCTTCATCTGTTACTAAAATATTGTGTTTATGTGACTGAAGAGTAGAGTTAAAGATTTAAAGAAAGGAGTTCAAACTGTGACAGTAATAATCTCCTCTTCTGATAAGCTGAATTCCATTTTCTGTATCCACAGCAAAATTGAAGAAATATTTTCTGTATCTGATATTTTTCCTCAGATAAACATGGGGATACAATCCAAATAAATGCTTTGAGTTATTCAGTGATATGATGAAAAATACCTTTGACTGTAACATAAGGATTTTCTGTTCACCGTTATTCAGGTTGGTTTGCTGCTCTTTTAATTCCTGCATGGCACAAATTACCTCTATTTTTTTTTTTTCCCCAGAGATCAGCTCGTTGCCTCTCTCTTCTTCCACTTTCGTTGTGTGATCTCATTCACTACAATCTGCTTCACATTAAAATACATTTTTAAATAACAAAAAAAAGGGATCAAGGTTTGGTGTATTTTTGTCGTGTTTTGTTTTTCTTTTTTTTTTAGCAAAGAGGGTTGGACTTTTTTTAATCCTCATTTGATAAGCACACACTGACAAAATTACAAACAATTATGTAACAATCAACCAGGATAATTACAGATCGTTTTACCCTACAGGTAGGTCAATTATTTCTTTAATAAATTATGCATATATTAAGTGTTATCTTCAGCAAGGCTGGTACTAAATGAAATGATGCGTGATTACTGCATAATTTAAAATCTCTTCAGAACTGGGTTTGGCCTAGCAGAAGATTGTGTTGTTGTTATTTTATAGCCAAATTAATTGTGCTCTTTTAGATTCTACACCTCGTTTTGACTCATTTTGTCTGCCTACCGTTGTCTTTTTCACAGCCTGCCTTTACCAGGGGCTGGCCCCATTCAAGCCTATTCAATGGCCAGCAAGGAAAAATTAAGTGAGGCTGGAAAGAATGCAGGTTACTGGTTCTGCTCCTATTTTATATAACAAACATTTTTTAAAGCTTCACAAAGAAAGGACAATAAGCAAAAAGTTTATGCCAGCTTTTATCCTAAAATGATCATTATTTCCATGTTGATCGACCTCAGTACTTCAGACTGAACAATACCAACATCGATGACTATGATCTATTCAAGATGAAACAATGAGTCAGCCAAGTTAAATTTGCTGGAAACACAAACATTTAAATCTAGTATTTTTCCTGAGAAAACCTCAAGAGCTTTTTCAAATAGCCTCAGTAAAATGTACTCAAAGATTTCTTTAGGCTCCTTTTTAACATGCAACTATCTAATTATTCCCTTTTTATTACAGAGACTGCTATGAATAAGCAGCACAGCGTTTCACCACTTGATGGTGCCAAATGTTTTACACGCTTAACCAAAGCTAAAAGCACTTTTAAACCAGGTCACCTTTTGAAATACTGACTCGTATTTCATTTTCATGTGAAACACATTTATCACTTGATATCACAGATATTTGAAGGTTAGGCATTACTGTTCACTTACTGTAACTTCAGCCCTGAAAACTGCTGGAGATGTGTGCATCTGCCAGTGACTCATCAGGCTTCCCCCTACCAGATGCCCACCCCCTTGGTGTTTACACCCTGCAGATAAGGTCAGCTGGGCACATACAGGTCTCCAGTGTGCTCCTTTTGTCCATACAAAACCCCATCGGTGTGTCTACCCAAGAGCCATCTCTCTTCCAGAACCAGCATCGTGTCATCACCATTTGCAACACTCCCATTTATATTTGAGTCCAGGATAAAATCAGCTGATCTGAGCAGGTTGGCTCAGCAGTGGAATGAGGCTAGACTCTCACCCACCTCTTACCAGGTGGTTTAGAGCCACCATGAGCAGTCAGGTCAGAGCAAGAGCAAGATTTTGCAGGGGGCTGTTAGCTTAGGTTAGCAGGGTGCAGTCAGTACAGTTGATTTGCTATGACACTGACTAACACTACGCTTAGGGGCAGTTCAGTACTGAAGAGGAACAGTCTTGGTAAAGGATGTGAGTCCTGCAGAGAGTTTGTAGGCTACATGCCTAACAAAGTCTGTGAGAATATGGAATAATTCCCCACAGACTCGGTGAATCTAGCTGCATGAACTTCTATCATCCATCTGTTTGTCCCAGCATGCTGGGGCTCCTGTGCCTCAAACACCACTGACTCCATATTCTGTCAGTGGTATCCATTCCTGCTACCTCGAACTGATGTCCAGCGTCCACTGAGCTCTGAGCTGACTAAGTCATCACCAGAGCTTGGTGTTTCCAGCCAAGGGATGAGATCTGCACCTTCCTGATTCTTATAAAAGATGTTGAGCAACAGCATGCACAGAATGAGCATTTCGTCAGCCTTCAAATCAGGCAGGATGACATACAGGATGCACAGCAACTCGAGAGATGGAGAAGCAGGAGACTGCAGCCTGATGCCTTCTCAGATCAGGCCACGTTGTCACACTTCTACCACCGTGCCAAGGGAACAACCTAACAGAACCACCTCCTCCCTTAGCACACCAGCACGTGTGCCCTTGTTGGCTGTACTGTGTCTTCAGAGGCAGGGAAAATAATATGCAGCAAGGTAGATTGGTAAAGGGAAACTGTGAAAGCTATGCTGAGTGTGAATGCAGGAGGAAAACAAGGAAATGTAAGGAGCTAAGGTGCAAAAGGTGCCTGTCTCGAGGACACCTTGAAGATGGTAAGAAGCTGCCTAGCTGCGAGAGAGTTACACTGAGGTGTAGGCCTAGATTGAGTGTGCACCATTCTGTGCACATGGTGAAATTATCTACCAGTCTTTTGAAAGAAGCCTCGTGATTTACTGCCATTTGGGAAGAGGATTTAACTACACTTTGTGACATCTGTGCTATGGTAGAAGTTTCTCAGGCCATGGGTCTGCAATCAACTTTACTTCCCATAAACTTGTGATTGAAGATGGGATATTGGTATCAGAAATGACAACAATTCACAGAACTTTTGCATTATCTGCAAAACATGTGCTGGCACAATAATCTCACTATTGTTATGCATACTGTGTCTATTTGCTACTTTCGGGCTTCACAAAAATCTAATCAAATCATATTAAACAGTACCTGTTCTCAGCCACTACCCCCACCCAAGAGCTTGAAGATAGAAGACTGAGCATGTGTCTGAGCACGATCAGAATCAAACTGAAATCATGCGTGTCTCCCCAAACCCAACATGCACAACAAGCACTTTTCAAGGCAGGTTTTTCCTGGAAAGCAGTTCTTGCTTCCAACTGCTCAGTGAGCTCCAGTTTTTCATCTGCTGTGCTGAAAAAGAGCACTTAGTAATGAAAAGCTCAGTTTCTGAGGCTTTGCTACTCTGCCTTTTGTTTGAAAGAACATCGCTGTCTGTTTTTTTGAAGATTTCAGCCATTACTGGTTTTCTGCCCAATTGTCCATTTTAGCACCCACCTGCCTGGCTGAGATGGGATCCTTGGTTAGCATTTGTGCCCCATCATAACTACATGTAGAGTTCCACGGGGCATTGCTGCCAGGGCTGCTGCTTAAACAGGCATGTGAGAATTAAGGTAAAATCACAGAACTGTCTGGGTTGGAAGGGAGCTCCAGAGGCCATCCAGTCCAACCCTCCTGCTGAGAGCATGGACAGCCTCAACTAGAGCAGGGTGCTCAGAGCTCTGTCAGCCCCACCTTGAATGTCTCCAGGGATGGGGCCTCAAC
>JANHFX010020371.1:0-19777 GCA_027560015.1 Chloroceryle amazona | reverse complement strand
CCCCAAACAGCAACAAAAAAACTCTCCACAGAACCCACAAGTAGAAACAAACCAAAGTAAACAAAAACTGCACACACAAAAAACAAAACAAACACAAAACAAACAAAACCCCCAAAACCACAAAACCAACAACCACCCCCGCAACAAAACCAAACCAAAAACCAACAACCAAGAAACCGAAACAACCAAAACTAAACCCAACAACAAACATCACAAACAAAAACTAACCAAACAAAAACAAACCCAAAGCAAAGAAACCCACCCACCCAAAAAAGCAGGCAGGCAACTATTCAGATGCATCATACATATAAAAAAAGATCCCTAAATAAAAAAAGTGAGGATTGTACAAATGTACAATTACCAGCAGGGGAAGCTCTAGCAGAGTCCTATTTAGTCCCACAATGCTGCTCTTGAGGCTTAACTGGCTTTATAAATTTAGTTTGATAGACTAAGCTTCTCCTCCTATCTACTAGGACATTTAGGAGACCATCTGGCCTTTTTTTATCATGAAAGAGAGCAAAATAGAAATTTGGAAATACATTGAAAAGCAAAGCCCAAGCACAGATCTCTGCAGAGTTCAACTGGCACCCTTCCTTCTCTGCAACAGCTCTTTACTCTTTGCATCTTCTGACCATCTACGTCCATGTGAAATCCTCTTTTTCTTAGCCTGTGTCTACTCTGTTTCATCTGAGTCTATGAGTAAGAAATTCCAACAAAGATTTCTAGAAATTCAAACAGACTATATAATCAAGGTGACTTCCTGACCTGCCAAATAACCTTTGTGGTTGGTAAGGCAGGACTGACTTTTCCAAAGCACAAGAGCTTTATCCGTGTGGCTTCTAATTCCAATTCTGTTCTCATTAGCTGCTATTTCACGTATCCCACATTCCAACTCACCTCATTTTGCTCCCGAAGTCAAACTGCAAATGCATGAGAAATTAAAATATTAATTCAAATTTTTTTAGTGTTAGTTTGTCTTATTAATGGTTAAATATAGTTTCTTACAAGCAGGCACGAATGCAGTAATGATTTAGGGAAAACACGTATCTGTTTTTCCTACACTATTCCTATTTCAAGTGCCCTCAAGAGCATGTCAATCATCTGAAAGGATGCATCTATAAATTACGGTCGCATATCTGTAATCTCTGTGGAGCACATTACTCCTATTTACTTCAAGAATTTGTAATCCAAGTCTGCTTTGCTGTCTTTTGTCAAAACAGTTTGAGGTTGTAAGTGAGAAGTTAGCCTTTAATTGCAGTTTCAGCTCTAGGGATATCAATTTCTTTGGCCTCCTGACCATCCTTCCACTGCTGCAGACTGCACGTTAGAATTCCTGCAGATAAGGAACCTCTGGTATGATGCCCTTGACATTTGGTTGCCAATCTCGACTGTTTTGGAGGGGGCTGGGGACAGAGCTGAAAGGCTCGTCCTTGGCCAGAGGCACTGAGCAGCGGCCTCAAGCTTTTTGCTTTTCATTTCCCTGCACTGAATTGTTTTTCAGAGTTGTTTCTGTAGGAAATAATCTGTAGGCAAATGTTGCTGCTACATCTGCTGTGCCTGAACATGCAAATGCAATTCCATAGTTAGCCACACTGTTTAAAAATCCCCGACACATCAGACAAAACATTCCATCAACGTTGTCAGCTCACAATGGATTACATCTATCAGAGTTTACAGCTACGGATTGCTTCCTCTGTAAACTGCCTTCCAAAGAGATGAAGCTTTAGGAAGTAGTTTGAGCGAGGGGATTGGAAAATTGTATTTTCCAGCGTATATTCCCCCCATTTTGTATTGGGATATTTTGAGCTAATATTTTAACATTTCATGAGAAGGTAAAATTTTGTGGTGCATATTAAGGTGCTTTTAAAAATGAAAGCAGTAGCCCAGAGTTGACACCACATGGGGGGGAGTATTTTACATCAAAGTATTCATCACAGAAAGCTGTCTTTGCATCTCTGTGCTCATTTTCAGGGTTAAAGCAGTTAAAGACTGAAGTGACTAATACAGCGTCCGTGAACACAAAGATTCTGAAGTTTAAATCATTTGGTGGATTTTTTTTTTTAAGGTTATGTAAGAATTATAAAAAAAAAATACTAGATTTAAGCAAGACTCCTTGGAGCTGGTCAACAATTACTCATGCAGCCCTCGTTAAAGAGTTAAACATTCAGACAAGTTTTATATTTCTTTTTCAAAACTTTATTAGGTAGACATTACTAGATGACATTGTAAAACCCCTTGTGTGCAAGTGAATGAACTCGACAGTAAATGTCTGCCCACGATTCGTTACATCCACCCCCCCACCCCCCCATTTCCGAATATTGATTCTAAGACAGGTGGACTGCATTCAAATGCTACTTGACATTCTTCCATTTCATCATGGGGAAGCACTTTTGCAGCTTGTGGGTAACAGGGGCTTAGGCTGTCAGTGTAAGTGAAAGGAATGCCTTTAAAGGAAATGAAGTACCGTAAGTTTCCACTTAGGAACTCCACTCTCAATACAGACATCAAATTAAATCGCAGAGTCTTTAAACTGCCTACCACGATCGTGATTGTATTTAGCAAAGTGAAGCAGTACAGAGACAAACCTACTACTGAATACTAGTGAGGTAACATTTTGAAAATAAAACTGTTAAAAAAATTCACTTACTTTCAAAAGGTCCTGTCCAGCAGGACAAACATTGGCAGAACACCTTCCCTTGTATCCATGCATATACATGTGCATATACAACCTGTGTCTACTATAGCTTTTTAAAGAACAGGATTTAGTTATACATTCATCAGAACAAGTTTAAAAAAAAATAAAATCATCAGACATTACTATGGTAGATTCAACAGAAGACTTCAGTGAACCATCTCGAAACCTCCTAAATTAAAAGGCACTCTGAAGAGGGTAGCAAGAAACAATCCTTACAAAACGTTGGCATGAACTAAAGCAGCCACGAAGGTAGCACACTCAAGGGTGATTGTTGGTATACATTTAAAATACCAACTTAAAAATGGATTATTTGTAAAATATTGCCCAAGACTACCAAATATTTGTCAAGTTTTTACAGCATAAAGACCACTGTTGCAGTACTGTGCAACAAACCAAACCAAAAACCCCCACAAATACCACCCCCCCAAACAAACCAAACCAGTTATCAGTGAAATGCAGGAGAAAGATAATGGAAAAACCTTATCAGCATTCTGGTTGTGTGAGAAGAATTCATTTACGGAAATAACTTTTTAAAATGAACAGTAATTCCTAAGATTGAATAAGTACTTGGATACATGGTGCCTCGTATTCAATGGGTTATAGAATGACTTAGACTTATATGCCTAAAAACTGGGAGATAATACTGAAAGAGAAGTTAAGATATCCAAATCCATTTCCCTATCATCAAAACCTTCAGATATGCAAGCTGAATCCTTATTAAACACTCCTGTGTGATGCTTCATGAAGAAATAATACTGCAAGGGACAGCTAGATTATCAATTAAGAACTTCAGAAGGGAAAAAAAGTCCAAACCACAAACATTTCCTACAGTTATGAAAAACTCAGGAATTTCAGAAGAAAAGGTTCCAAGAGATAATCTTCACATCTTATTTTTTCCCTTTTCCTTCCTTTGTGAATTCTTAATGGAGGGAACTGAACATAGTAAAATCATTTCATGGGCATGAATCTAAAATAAACAGAACTTCTGAGCTTAATTTTTTTTCCTTACTCCCCCTCCATTATTAACTCAACTTCTTTCTTCAGTATTTTATAAAAGATAAGTTCTACCAGAATTTCATGTAATTCAAGATAGTTTTAGAAAAGTAGCTTATTCTTGGCACCTGACTTCCAGGAGATGGACAAAAGTGGGACCAATATTAGTAAGAAAAAGATCCTTTAGAAAATCTAGATCATGAAAGGTAAAATTCCACTCTTCTGGGAGAAGTAATCACAGACAAAAAAAAGCTTCAAAATAGATACTGCAAGGTTATCTGAAGATGGTAAAATGAACACTTTTTCAGATTATACCTCCCACCATGCAACGAAGGGCTGGGCAAAAATTACCAACTTCCATTAAAACGATGGGTTCAAGTTGGATTCCACTGAAATGCTGATGAACTGCTCCAAGTCCCTACAGCTCACCTCCACGTGCCACCCTCCTCAGTGCTCCCATCTGCACGAGTTAGTGTGGAACAGGGGCCGTTAGAGCTCTGAAGGTACCCATACCACAGGTTGTGGTCTCACCTAACATCAGCTGGATACTCTTCTTCAAAAAGATGCATTTCTTTAAGTGGTTGAAAACTCATAGCTGGTTATGCTGGAAGACCGAGCAAGGAGAGACCAGATAGTTAAAAAGAACTCAGAAGTGAGATCAAGATCATCAGAATTAAATTGCCATGCCAGACAACTTTTCTAATTCCTAAAAAGGTAACTCGTTCACTTCACCACCTTTTCCAACTTTGAGCAAACCAGGATTGCTTAATGCCTCTGTCTGCCAAGAGTCCGTGGAACAGAGAAAATCCCATATTGCTTTGTGGAGGGGAACAAACACCTTTCATTTGTTTCAAGCAATAAGGCACTTACACATTTAAAATCCCTATTATACAAAACACGCTGAATACTGGAATTCAAGTGTTGATTACACGGGTATTGCCTAACTCCAGGTTTTATATCTTCTTAGTCATCAGATACAGAAAGTTCACTGATGCAACTGGTTTGTACATGGCCCAAACGTGGAGTTAGAAATTGCTTCCTTAATGAATCCAGTGTTTTGACCAGCACTCTAGTTGTGCCAGAAGCCTGCACACTAAAAAAAGATGTGATCTGTCATCTCACTACCCTCACCTCCTGCCGTTCAAATTAACCCTATTTTCAAGGGAACTCTTTGCCTTAGAATCTATCAAAGAAAAAAAAGATGGAGGCAGAGGAAGATTTCTCATTAAATTGTCAAGGAATTAAGATAAAGTTCAACTTGAGCAGCCTCCTCAGAAATCACATTTTCTTTTTTTCAGCACCTATTATTCTCATCTCTACCTTAATCACAGGAATTAACAAATACCTTAAGTTATTTGGACTCAGATGGTTTATTCAAAGATGACTGTGCTGTTCAATTACATTTTTAACGATCCAAAATTAGAAGCACTGAAGGAAAAAAAGATTTTGGCATTTTGCACTTAAGTAATTTAAGTACAACAGAATGAATCTTTAGCTGGTATAGCTCAGCAAAGCACTACTGAAATGACAGCTTAGGAAATCACATTTTCCAGGCTCAATTTCAGCCATTTTCACAAGTCAGTTTCAAAGGATGAAATTTGGAAGGAAAAGGAGAAGATTATGGAAATAAAGTGGCTAACAAATGGAAATACAGTAAACATGTTGTTATGAGATAGTAAACACAGTGGAATGTGTTTTCATCCTTGCAATTTCTGGACTTGAAGCAGAATGTAAAATACGAAGAACTCTTAAGAGTCCATTTTTTGACGCAAAAAGTTAGTCCATGACTAAAGACTTCACCTATCTGTTTGCCCAGAGCTTGCTTAAGGCATGAAATTGTTTGACTGCATCAGCACTTTTCAAGGACAGGTTTAAAATATCTGAACAAGCTTGTTTGGATTCTGTTAGAAGATTTTCCTTCTAAAAACGAGGTAAATGTGGCACTGTGTTACTAACCTCATGCTCAGTGACAGAAGGTTAAAATTTCAACAATACTGTTTTCAGTCTGGCGAGTTTTCAACAAGATGAACATTGAATGGGTTCAGCATGCAACTGTGTTTAAGCAGGTATGTGCAAAATCTATGTTTATAGCAAGAATATCAAATATTTTTACATGATCAGTTTCTCCTTTTCTGACTTTGATTCATCCAAAACACTTCAGATTTGATAAGCCAAATAGCTCCAAAAAAAGGATTTCTTTTGCAGAATATGCATTTTTAATAAACAAACTGCTATTACAACTATTTTTTTTTAAAGATATATTTAGAAATAAATACATTTCTAAGCCTATTCCCAGCTGTTTTCTTTTTACTAGGGAGTAATTAAAACTTATGATACATTTTTACCTTTGAAATTAGAGCATGCTTTCTAAGATCATTTTTCCTTTACCCTACCTGACAGTATTTCACCGTCAGGCTAAAAGGAGCTTCAGTGATTAAGTGCTTAGTACGAGCACTTCAGTCCTTACTGGAGAGAATGTATAGATTGTGACACCTTATGCACACAAACCTAAGGAGGAATCTGCCAGAAAATGACAGTTCTGTATAAATGCAACAAGCTTAATTCGTTAATTTAATTAAAAAGCTTGGGGGTATTATAGCTTGAGCTTTAAGTGAAAATACTGCTAGTCTTGCACTTGAGTCAAGGCTCAGCTGGTTTTTCATGTAGCAGTAGCAAGAGAAGCCACCCTATGTATCAGCAATGTAGCTTTTTAGACTTGAAAAAGAGGGCACACAATATTTATGTGGCAATCCAAAAAATTACTGAACAGCTGTAACTCCAACTCCTATGCTGTGCAATTATTTATTACACTGAAGAAAGCAGAATTTTAGGATGTTATTAAACACCGTCTATGGATGCTGTTTCTAACTTTCTTAGTGACTGAAAGCATTCAGAAGGTCTTGTTATTATATTAAAAGCTGGCATTCCTTCCCCGACGGTGTGCTGTAAAAAGAATGTCATTTGGAAATCCTTGCCCTCTCCTGCACTTAAGCATGACTCTGCGAGCAAGATGACTGGCTCCATACTAATTCTGCATTTCAGAAGAGAACCAGATTTTCAAGTTGCTGCACAATGGCTATCAACAGGCTTGCAGGATTTTTCATCCAAGTATTTGCTACCAAATTCCATACTGTCAAAAAAAACCCATGTGGATGACTTCTGTGGTTTAAGGGGGCTGATGGCAGGAATGGAGCTGACCAAGTGCAACTCTAAAGCGCAAAAATAAAAGAAAATAAACTAAGAAATTATCTCTAATAGTTTTCTCAGGAGGATTCTTTCCATCAGCAAAATCAGAGCTGTATTACAGACTATAAAAATAACAGTAATCCACAGCTCTTATCCACAGCTTGGACCTAGAGAGTTATCATACCAAGAATATGAATGATTCAAGGCTTGCTCAAGAAAAAAACACACAAGTAAATTAAAAAAAATAAATCAGAAAAACTATTTGGCCATTGAAAATTCAAGAATTTCTCAGATCTAACTGGCAAGAGAAAGCATTTGATCACTGGAACACTTGAATCCTCTGACAGAATTACTGCCCTACCCTAAACATCATTTAACATCAATCACGCTAGCTAGGGCAGTCTTTGGAAGAGCCAAAAGCCTCTTGGCTAAAAAGAATACCTGATGGTGATCCAAAACACCTTCTAATTAAATTGGCAATAACCCCTGCAAATTAACATTTTTAATAAAGTGAAGCTTTACGTTGATCAAACTTTCAGAACCGGCAGATGTAAAGGAAAAAAATCCCTAACATACCAGGAAGAGTTATGAAGTCAGCATTAGTAACAAAGCCAAACACAAAATCCTCCTTTACTTACACATCAGCATTGCCCCAAAGGAAAAAAAGAGCTCGTGCAAAGCATGCTGTATTTTAATGACATTTGAATATGCTGTTTACTATAGATGGTGAAAATTGAAAATCAAACTTTTTGTACAGAACTGCACTTCTGCCTCTCTACTCAGCTTTTTAATTTCACAGGCTAATAGGCTGACACAAGGAAAAGTACAATTATTTTCCACTCACAAGGTCCTGGATAAGCTCTGCAGACATAACCTAACTATGCTCCGAGATGCCGCAGCAGTCAGAATCATCCTGCCACTGACATGGTTCAACAGCCCTGAAACTTGACCTAATTAATGAAATACAACTAATTATTCTTAGTGGAGAAAGTGAAATAAGCCCCCTCCAGACTGGCTCATCCAGCCAGCCCAGAGGAGCAGGAGCAGGACCAGGCACACAGCACAGTGCTGCCAGGAGGGTGCCAGCTCCGACTGCACACTTGAGAGGAGGCCTGAGCCCGTGGGCAAATCCATTTCCAGGCAAGCTTAAACTAGAAGGCTAGTGTAGAATGGATTTATGCATTTCCTAGTCGGAATACAGATACTGGTGAGCAACAGCTTGGAACGAGGATAAATAATCTTAAATGTGGTGAAAGCAAACCCAATGATGCTCAGAATACAGCAGTGTGAAATCTGCCTTAGCAGGTTAATTCAGCTGCCTGATGAAGTTTTCTGCTAATAAAGATGGAGTAGAACAACCGGTTGGCTTAGTTAAAAAAACAACAAAAAAACCCAAAACATTTTACATAATAAAAACACCCTTGAATTTCATTACAACCAAGTTCATTCCACTTCTTCCAAACTGATAAATGAATGTCTGTAAAACAAATGACATGACCTGAATGTATACAAGATTTCCTGTGATATGAACTGTTTAAAGATAATATTTTATTGAATCAAATTTTGTACTAAAATACTTATATTTCAGCTGGTTATGTTACATAATATTGATGAAAAATTGTACTTATGTACTATTCAAGTAGGAATATTTTTATGTGGATGGAGAAAGACTTCCATGTCCCTGCTCTGCCTGGCTCTTGGAATTGTAGAACAGGAAAAAGAAATTTTATTTTTTTTTTTCCCCCTAAAGAGAAAGCAAGATCAGACGCATCTTTACCAGGTTAAAGATGCCTCATTTTGCTACGTGTAGAAAATGAAGAACAATTTCCCTTTGATTTAATCTATCCCGATAACATCAAACTGGCTTAGATGATAATGTAGGAGTTGAGATGTGTTCCTTTCCTCCACCCACAATGACACGCTTTCTAAATATAAGTGCAGCTCTATTATCTTCCCTTTTTATGCTCTTTATTCTACCATCTTAATTTCAGATCTTACTAAACTCCCATCAGAAACTGAAATGGCAAACATGGCAGAGTGAAAACAGCCACAGAGACCGTAAGAATATCACACGTATTTATGAAGAACCAGGAAAAGAAAGGAAATTAATCTACTGTATAAGATAATTACAGATAAATCTCAAATACTAAAATACTCTCAAGTGGAACAGTTTGACACCATATTACAGACTACATTGCAAACCCAAATCTATCATATATATCTCACACTCTGAGGTCTGAAGGTTTTTTTTTCTAAATAATACAAAAATATCTTCATTATTTGACATTTAAAGAAAGGAATAAAAATCCCTGAGTAAGCCAAAGACAACTAATATGTATAGCTTCAGAAAACACACTCAAAAACAAGACTGATTTTAAGGCAGCTTCCAACCTCAGACAGAACACAAACAGAAAACTGATGTGTCACAGAAGAAAAGATCTAATTAATGGGTAGATTTGCATTGACAATAGGCTTTAAACTTATAACTGTCTTTGCTTCCCTGCTTAATTTGCAAACCTTCGACAGGTACTATTGCTACCATTAGGACAACAGCATCAATATGCCCTTAAATTCAAATGAAAATATTAATACACGTTGACTAACAGGGTGCGCTCGTACGCGCCGTTTCAACAGGAAAAAATAAATCCCGAGAAAACAAAAGCAGCTGGCAGAAAACAAGCACACTAGCCAACTATAGTAAGCTGATATTTGCATTTCCAGCTAAATAAAATTCAGTTTCTTCCACTGAGGCTTTGAAGTCAAAGTGAGTATCCTGCAACAGTATTATCCTGGGGGGGGGCAGAATACGATTTACTTTAAAATTACAACTAGATTCAGATTTAAGAATATTCAAAGAAAGTGGTGCAAAAGTACATCCTCAAATGATACACTGTTTGTGGGCCTACATTTCAAAGTCTGTAGACTCTAATCATTGTCCATCTCCATACAGACTCAACCACACACTCTCTGAAAAATAAAATACCTCCACAGTACAAATGCAATCTTTTCAGATCAGCTTGGAGAGTATAAAGTAGATATTTCTTATTCTTTTATTGTTTCAGTGTTCTGCTTACACAAATGTATTCTGTTTTTGTTTAACTTCTACTTGACTGAGAAATTTGGATTAGAACTAAAAGTGAAAAAATTCTCAGAAGGTGATTTCTAATGTGGATTTACATTGGTCTTGTGGCAATGTGCTGAGGAAGAGGCCTGGTAGCAAACAGGGGTACTCTGAAATTAGGAAAAAAATAATGAGCAAGGATAAATATTCTCTTCAGATCTCTAACACGCCGAAGAGAAACACTGGAGAATAAAGATGAAATGGTCTCCTAAGAATTTACGACCTCTCCCCTTCCCCAAAATTCACAGATTTTCCTCATGAGACATCAGTGGATGCTCCAAGACTTACATAGCTTACTTCAATAAACAAAATGTGCTATTTAGGTCATAAAATTTCATCAAGTCAGTCTTTACACAACTAATGTGCGGCATGGGTATCATATGCCACGTCAGAACAGAAGAGCAGCTTTCCAGCTTCCCTGCAAACACACTTCAGGGATATCTTGGGACAGAACAGGACACTGACATTTCTTGTTACCTAAACCCTTAACATTTTCTTCTATACTGGGAGAGTTTCAAAATGCTCTACTCTTCTAATAAACCCATCACTCCCCCAATCAATATTAATAGACTGTCCGAAATCAAATACTGAAGTGAAACCAATCAGCATATTTGTATCACGGAGCTTCAATACTTCAGGACATTTCCCCCTGCAGCTTGGCGGTGGCAATCTACACTCTTGCCCATTAGCAGGAGGACTCAGAAGATAACCAGCTGTCGTGCTCTGGCATGTGACAGGATTTTGGTATGCTGAACAGAATGCTGTGTGATAGAAGTTATTTACAGAAGTCGTTTTTAATACCAAAAGTAGTATGCTCAGTATACAGTAAGAGTGCAAAGACTTCTAAGCATTTTCCCCTTAAAGGCCAACACTGAAGTTAAATGGAGCACATGTTAGCAGTCAAATGCTTTCTTCACAGGCCAAATCGGTAGTAGTTGTGGCTACAATACAGACTTTGATTGTCTAGTTCAAAACCCCTCCAAAGTAATAATTAAAAAAAAAAGAAATCAACCAACCAAAAGAAAAACAACAACAAAACCAAACAAACCCCAAAACATTTAAAAAGCAGCAGTCAGGGGGCCCATCTTGTTCAGAGTGCACCAGAGCAAAGAGGCTTTCTGGTCTGCAGTAGTGTTTTCGGCTGAGGGAAGATGGCAGGAGATTCCCCATTCTTCTTCCAGGGCGGTGGCTTTAACGCTGTTCCCAGGACTGTATTGCTCTGTTGCACAACGTGTGGATAGCCCTTGCAGGACCAGCTCAGTTCAGGTGAGTGAGGTCCATCCTTACCAGGGCATACCTGTCCGTGACCTTTTCCTCTGCTTTTTACAAAGGCAATAGATAGGAAACACAAATAAACCTGCCAAAAGAAAACAAGGAAGAAGAAAATCATAGTTAAATGTGATCCTCTGTGTGCATTGTTCTTTCAATGTGCATGGAGCCTTCCATGTCTCGAGAGAACTCGCACAAGGCGTTTGAAGAAGCATAAGAAATACCAGCCTGCAACTGTCTCCCCAGTAGCGAGTTAAGCCACACTTTCCATTTACCATAGATTCCAGCTAACCCCACTCCTGTGTCTGACCAATTAACTCCTGAACTGTACTGGTTTGTACAAGATGCAGACTTGTAAGTTTTAAAAGCAGTTTGGCAATCCTTAGATCTAAATCCAAGGATGATTTAACTAGTTTTCAACCACTAAAATGGTATTCGGCTATGATACTGAGGTTACTTTAACAGTTGCACTTTCCTATAAATATTCAATGCTTTAATAATCACACTGCTTTTCTTTATTGAATCTTATCTGGCCATACCTAGGATGGGACTTGAATGGCACACTGGGTATTGTTACAATTATGGTTATTCTATTACTGCAAAACCACCTTGATGTTTAATATAAGCAAAGAGTGTATTTTATCCCAGTATACATTATACCAGATTGCTAAGCAAACTAAGTTTTTACTGGCATTAAGAAGTCTTTATGGCCTGTAAAGATGCCATAAAATACCACTATAAAAGTAAAATGTTTAACATAAATGTCTATATATGTACAGGTATCTATCTTCTGTTGAAATGACGAGGGTGATGGTTTTAAATGAGAAAGGAGTGGATTTAGATGTGAAATAAGGAGGAAGTTCTTTACCAGGAAGGTGGTGGAACCCTGGAACAGGTTGCCCAGGGAGGTGGTTGAGGCCCCATCCCTGGAGACATTCAAGGTGGGGCTGAGAGAGCTCTGAGCACCCTGCTCTAGTTGAGGCTGTCCCTGCTCTCAGCAGGGGGTTGGACTGGATGGCCTCTGGAGCTCCCTTCCAACCCAGACATGTCTATGTTTCTATTTTACTGCCAAAGCAAACAGCAGATGCACACTAACATGAGCAAAATTCTACATTTAGGAATAGAACTTATTTCATTTCTGTGTGAAAATTCAGTTAAGCCAGACAGCAGATTTGCTAGAATAACTACCTGCTCATTAATACAACCACGTTAACAGAGCTTTGACGTGGTATCTATCACGTGAGTTCACAGTTCCCTTTCTTCTGATGGAATCCAATTTGGCAGCCTGTGCACTGAATGGGATTTTGAGATTGATTCATCCCACTTTGCTGCTTTTGTTGTTGCATCATCAAGCTCCTGGGACTCCTCCTAATGCCCCCAAAAAATCTTGTCATGAATATGGCCAAGATCTTAGAATTGTGATCTACTGTAGGGATTTAAGGCAGGGTCCAAGTAAGCCTGTCCCCAGGACTATGTTTAAATTACTCTGGCCTTCTTACTAGTGATAAAGATTTTTGGTTCAGAAAACCAAATAACAAATAAAAATAAAATAAAATGAAGCTACTAGGTATAAAATACAACTAAGAAAAGATTCTAAAGAGACTTTTTTTTTGTCATGTGCTTTATACTGAAACAATATCTATGAAAATTGTAGTTTGTGTCTGTCTCTGAAATGAAAATGCTGAGATGTCGTTCAGAAAGTCACTGCAAATTCAGAATCTCACACATCTGTAACTCTTACCTATTACAACAGCTATGGCTCCCAGTGCCAGTCCCAGAACCAGTATCAGGGGTGTAATGAGTAGTTTTCCAGCTGAAATACAAAATTCATTAAGTAATTCAAAGCAGGCATTTTCATTTTCCTTTTCCTGTCATTGAAAAATACTTTAATATTGGATTCCCCAAAGCTGGTTTTGTTTTTTAATACTTTACCAGGATTCCTATTTGTAAACTCATCCTGCAAATCCAGCTAGGAGCTATCAGCACTCAGAACCATAGAATCATCTAGGTTGGAAGAAACCTTTCAGATCATCGAGTCCAAATCCCTTAGGCATCAAGAGGAATGTGACAGCTGTAAAGCTACTATCATTTGGCTTCTCCAGGATCCTTCTGTACAGCAACCACCCTGGAAAGATGCCAAGCAAACCAGCATCTTAGAGAGTTTAGGTTAGCTCAAGGTGATGAGACCACCACTTCTCAATATGCTTCTGCTTGCTTCAAAAGGTCACGGTGAAGTCCTTGTGTACAGTGTGATTTAGGTCTAAATCAATCCACAGCTAAGTCTGTTTTGGATCAACTTTTAAAGGGCTGTGTTGCTGCTCTTACATAAGGCAGCAAGGTGGTGCAGCACACCAGCTAGAGCACAAGACTAAGAACAAATAAAATATGCTCCTGTTATTTCTGTTGAGCTCATGAGCTGTAAAAATGCATGGAGAGAAAGCAGGGTCACTTCTGAAACGTTTAGGTTGAAAGTGAACTTTGAATCCAAGTTAGCCTTGTGTTAGATGCTTTCAAGTGAACGGCAGAATCTCCCTGGCTGGGTTGGCTGAGTTGGACCAAAGAGGTCCCTTGTGTCAGCTGTTTGAAAATGGAGCTGGGCGGGTGTTTTAACCAAACAGCAGTCTGGTCAGGGGTCTGAAATGAAACAATTCTCTGCATTAAGCACGTGTTTGAAAGATCACCCCTAGAAATGAAGGGCAAGTTGAGTTTGTTACCCCTCTCTTCCCTGCCCTTCCCTCTCTCAAGTCACTTGCATCAGATTTCAGTAAATGGATTACTTCATTCAACAGTGATGTAAACCTCTCCAGAACCTGAGCCACTAATTTGGGAAGTTTGAAGGGAAAAGGAGATATTTTGGAAATATTTACAGTAGTTAAATGAATTGGTCCTTTTCATGCTTGGTTTTGATAGCTTTTAAATTTCATAGGAGTGTTGTGGGCTGGAAACATTAATTCCTAGAAGAGAAAAAACTGGCAGATATTATTGGTATTACTCTAGTTGTCGGGCATCCTCATGGTAGACCTTCTTAGGACCCCACTGCATCTCATTCTATGCACACAGAAGCAGCCAAATAAATTACTCAAGTGTAGACAGGAGAAGGAATGTAGAGTGATGGAAAACCTAAAGAAAACGCCAAACTGAACAATTACAAACCTTTAAAAATATTACCAGAGCCTTTAGCAATTTCAAATTAAAGCTTATAAAAGATTGTTTGAAGGTATGAAGTCTCTTTACTAATAACTGTAAATAGAATGGTAGAAAATGATGATGTTTGGTACCAAAATTATTGAAAATTTAAGCTATTGAACTGGCAATTGAGTACACAGAGTCTGCAGAAAGAGCTAAGGTAGCTTTCTGACTGGAGTAATTCCTTTGCAGACACAAAGAACAGGTTCCTGAGCTAATTCAGTGCGAGAAGTTGTTTGCTTACTTTTGGCAAATTAACTAAGAGCTGAAATAAAGCACAAGTGTCATTTTCCTTCTGCCTGCGAATATCATCTTTTGAGTATGGTGTAGTTCCAAGATCTTATCGGATAAAATAACCTTTCATCATCATGGGACAGCATCTCCTTTTGGTTATCAAGGTGTTATTTCTAATGGTCAAACTCAGAAAGGTATTTTGGTTTGGTTTTACCCTTTTATCTCCTTTTTAATCAGCATTGTATGAAACAATTATAAAATGCTTCATTTTACACATCTGAAGTCAACACCACTTTGTGTCAAAACCCAGTTTGACACACAGTGTTTGTCTTGCTGTGAAGGATTATGAGGCTCTTAATCATAGAGGGATATCTACTGCAGGCATTAAACTTCACAAAGATGCAGTGTCCTACGGCTGTTAGCTCAGACTGCTACTTGAGAGAGCAAATGTAAAACTACCTTCAGAGCTGAATGAAATCTTGGGTCATTAGTCCACCTGGTGAACTCAGCAGTAGGCTGTGATAGTTTGGTAATGCTCAGAGTTGGTTTTCAAGGATAACTTTAAAAGAAGTGGTTGTAAATAGGAAAAGCTTCAGGAGAGAACCTTTTCACAAGTCTACTCAAATTAATGGTAAACAATTTCTCTTCTAGGTTACTCAGCATGAAGATTTAGTTATCTTCATGGCCTGGTTTGAGTCAGACCAGAATTAATTCTGTTCAATGATTGTGCTTTGCAGTTAAGTCTCTTCTAAGGAACTGCATTTTCTGAAGTTAATGGTGTCTTTTGGCAGGCAGTGTCTGCTGCTGGCAGTGATAACGCTCCGTGTTTACAGTTACCACCAAGGATCAGTGTGCAAAAAGGCACAACTTTGCTTTTATACACAACTTTGTGCTTTTATACCTGCTCCTGTGCTGACCAAGGTCACTGCTAAGTCTTGTGCACCACATCAGGGGTGCACAAAGCAAGAGGCAGCACCTGCAGGGAGAAGCAGACAGGACAGATGACCCTAAAGTGACCAACAAAGGATTCCAGCCCATAGACGTCATACTCAGTATAAAGCTGAGAGAGCAGGAGGGTCGAGAGCTCTCCTTCAATGACCGGTGCCTATGGAGGACTCCATCCGTTCTGCCTTAAATTCTGATCAGTGTGCTCCTGAATCCAGTACCAGAATCCAGCTCCTGAACAGTTCCCATCTGCTGCTGAGTCCAGTCTGGGACATCCCCAGTGCCTGCTCCACAGCATCAGCAGTGACAGTGATGTAACTGCTGTCTGCAGGTTGGGTTCCATACTGGATTTGTACATAGTTTAAAATAATAGTAACAAAATTCAACACATTAAAGCAATTTTAGCTTTCTTTTCCAATCTGTAAGTCTCTCTCCCTTATTCCCCTTCTCTCCCTCCCTGGGCGAGGGGTTAATAGAATGCCTGTCAGTTACCCAGTGGCCAGCCCAGCCCTAAGCCTTGACACTGGTAATACAAGAATTGCACTTGCAGGTGTCTCACAGGGGCTGCCTTACTTGTGGTACAGAGAATGCTGGTTTTCTATAAAATGAGGAAATGTTTAGTATTTTTGCCTTGCCTAACTTTGGTTTTGGTTGGAGGTTTTAGAGCAATAAATATAGAACCCCGTAAATCCTTAAATAATTCCTTGCCATTAAAAAAAATAATATATTAGTTTTAGAAAACTCATTTAATCACTAGCATATGAGAACAGAAAGTTTTGTCTTCCCCATCTAAATATCATTGTATGTTTAAGCAACAGAGCCACTAAAAACTACTTAAAATAATCAAAACAGTCACATCTATGTAATTTAAGTTCTAACATAAGTTTGCATCTGATTTTAAGGAGTCTTCTCGAGTGCACATAGATGATTTCTTACAAATCAGACTAACTTTAATGATAAAGCTGCTAATGAATCTTGGCGGATCCTAGAAAAACATACTTCCTTCTGTGGTGTTCAAAGCCATGGATACATAAACTGAATTTTGCTGTCTTGGACATGTCCTTTCATTTCCTTCAGTAGCATCAGTATGTGATGGGTCTTGTTATCTATGAAGTACCTAGCAATTGATTCTTAATATAATTCACCCGACTGAATTCAGGTGGTACTTCAGCAGCATTTCAATTACATTTAAGACAGCTGAACATATTTTTCTTCTCTGTACAATTCATCACTGACTCCAGTTATATCCAAACATTCAGTTTTCAACAACTTAGGCAAATAATTCCTATGAGAATGAAACCTCCAAGTCTGCTGGGACTGAAAGATAAAAGCAATTTCACCTTGCTGGCCACAGGACAAAGTTTCTCAAAAAAATATGCTGGCTGAAGGAAAGAAATGCCATCAAATTCAGAGCCTACGTCTGCTCCCAGGTTATTTTCCTCTCCCCCCCCCTCTCTATTACCTTTACAAAACCATTGTTTCTGAAGGAGGTTTAAATTTATGCTGCCATAAATGCTTTTCCTTTATTTTTATCACACTACAGTTTGCGATTGTAGGCACAAACACTTCTCAACAGAAACCGCGATAGCGCACCAGCCTGCTATGAAGTGCTCTTTCCTTTCTACACACCCCCACTCCCCCAGACTTGGCAGAAACAAGCCAAAAACCCCCAACTTTCCCTGCACAAGGTTACAATTAACCACATTCACTTACGTGTTCCATAGCAAGAAAGCAAAAAGCAATCACAGAAGAAATCTATCTAGCAACCCCTCACCAGTCTCCCACCGACAGCCAAGATAATGTTCTCTTGATTTCCACTACTTAGCTAACTAGCAGAGCCATTTTACTACAGGAAATCCCACCTTTGTTTCTTGCTACCTGCTACTAAAATTTAGACTATGCTTTTAATGGCCTATCTCTTTGCTACCATCTCCTCTTTCCAACATCATCTGCTGTCTCTCAGGCCAAAACTGAGGCCTGTACACTAGCACCTACTCATTATAATGCCTCACTTTTGCCTGATAAAGCCTTAATGTATTTACATTTAGGATTCTAGCTACCAGAATATCTCTGACCCTGGGCATGATCCCTCACTGGAATTAACTATTTCTGTGTTTTCAGCTTGATCTTAAGCGATTAAAACCAGGAAGCTTCAGTTCAAAACAAAACTGAACAAATAATCAAAAGATCATGACAAAGAAGAATCTGATGGAGGGTCTACAAAAGACAGGTATGAGAAGGTAAGGAAGCTGTGAATATTTAGTGAAATTCATGATAATGGAAGTAACCAATGAAGTTGTTAAAACAACAGAAAAATTGAAGCACTTTCTCCACATAAGAGTGAAATTCTACAGCCCCTCCCAGGCACTTTGTGGAAGCCAAAATTTAAGAACTGTATAAACTCAGGAAGGCATCTATCGAGAGTTAGTAAGCAAAGGTTTAGATACAAACCTTAATTAAGGAAGCATCTAAGACAATGATTACCGGAAACAGACATTGAGTGACATCTTACTTCTATTTGACCAGAGCTGGGGACAAACTCACTAGGTAGACCTGTACACTCTAATAGTTCACAGGCACAGATTAATTCTGTTGAAGTTTTACAAAGACAGCTGAACTTGCCAAAATTTCCACCATTCAAGACAGCAGAATCCACAACCTGAACTAACGCTGCATCACAGTTAGGGGTTATACCACCCTGAAAGGAAAATATCAAGAGATTTCACCTTACAATTTAATGCCGCCTTAAAAAAAGCACCCCATGTGCACACCCACATGAGAGCTTGTTTGGAAAAAATAGAGAAATCTAGGCTGGCTCACACATGCCAATCAAAGCCAAAATCAAATCCAAAGGTGGAAGAACAGTGACCTGAATTCCTGAACTGTAGTCTGATGTAAAATTGTTGATTTTTTTATTTTCACTTGCTAGTTCTACTAAGAAAACTATGAGAAAAGTAAGCTGAGGCTTTCAGCTTTGCTAATCTTTCTTGGTTTAGTAATTAAGGCAAACCACAAGTACACTTGCAGATGTGAAATAAAAGTAAAACATATCTTCTCTGTGTGCTTTGTAAATATGAACATACATCTTCACCACTGAACTTTTAACTCACATATCCACTTCCACATCTCTTTACTGCCTCCAAGACCCTGTTTGCAAATAAGCTAGTTTTCTTTCTTTCTAGGTAAACTGTTTCCTTTTAAAAGGAAAAGGTTGTGTTTTATTGTTTCCTAAAGCAACAAACAGGGAAAACAGAAAATTTTAATAATACTTATGCACATTTGGACTTTGTATGTGGCATTAAAATGTTCCAACTGCGTATTTAGATACCTTACACATAAAACATTGAAGACAATGACTTTTATTTTTTGCAGGTCTCTGTTACGATAAAAATCCACTTGTCTGCAGAAGGTTTAATCTTGGAATAAGGTTATCCACGATTCTGCACGTGAGCAGCACAGAGCTGGTAAAGTCTGAGCAGAGTCTTTTGCTGTCACAGATACTAACTCCACCAAAGGTACCAAGATCCATTTTAAAACATCTTATGCTGTTTCCCATTGTGGCTTTTACTACAAGGTCTTCTGAAACTTAAGTGCTTTGAAAGGGTTCTTGAATTTTAAGACTAAATTTATTGATAAACAGTTTATACCCATGTGTTCTAGCACCAGCCCTGTCTTCAATCCAGACTAGCTCTTCTCACGTGTTGGAATTGACCTCTACAAAAGGTATCAGAGTAGGCACATCCAACCATTTTGAGTTTTCATCTACTTTCCCATTTCGTTCTGTATCTTTAATTCACCTCTCTTAAAGTTTGTTCTAAAGCCTTTCAAGTTCCTGAGGTCAAACTAATGGGCCTGGATGACTTCTTATCATTTGTTAAACAAGCATTCCAGGTTTGTGAGTCTCTAACAACTTTAGAGAGCAGCAACACCAGAATTATTACCAGACCTATGAGTTCAGGCTGTCAGGCCTAAATAGATAGGACTGAAAGGGAATGGATTCAAACTAGAGAGGGGTCGATTCAGGTCAGACATTAGGAAGAAGCTCTTCCCCATGAGGGTGGTTGACACTGCAACAGGTTGCCCAGAGAGGTGGTGGAAGCCCCATCCTTGGAGATTTTTAAAACCAGGCTGAATGGGGCTCTGAGCAA
>JANHFX010020370.1:0-35898 GCA_027560015.1 Chloroceryle amazona | reverse complement strand
CTTCTACCCGCTGACCGAAGAGTCGTACGGCGCCTACGCCGTCATGTGCCTCTCCGTGGTGATCTTTGGAATCGGCATCATGGGCAACATGGCAGTGATGTGCATCGTTTGCCACAACTACTACATGCGGAGCATCTCCAACTCCCTGCTGGCCAACCTGGCCTTCTGGGACTTCCTCATCGTCTTCTTCTGCCTTCCGCTGGTCATCTTCCAGGAGCTCACCAAGAAGTGGCTCCTAGAAGACTTCTCCTGCAAAATCGTCCCATACATCGAGGTAATGGCGGTGGGTAGGGATGAGCGGACCCTTGCGCCTCCGCGCAGCCCCCGGGCGGCCCGGCAGCGCCTGCCGGCCGAGAGGACGCGGGTTCCCGAGCTCCGGTTCTCCGCCGCCGGCCTTAGCTACGTGCGGGACCGGGGTTCCCCGCGTTCACTACTGGCGGCCCGGGAACGTCGAGATGCGGCGTGGTCTGGGTTTCCCGGGCACTCCTGGGACACAGTGGGATCCGGGTCCGTCCCCGAAGTGACGGGGAGGTTGTGGCCCCATCACGCCCAGCAGCATCGGGATTTCTGTAGCCTCAGACTGAGCGCGTCTGACTTTTCCTTCCACTTCTGCAAGTTCTGCCCAACTTTTCCTTGCTCTTTGTGATCGTGAAAGACGAAGACTCATCTCAGAATTAGATTTCAGGGTTTCTTTTTTTGTTTATGTTTGCGGTTTTCCTAAAAGCGAAGCGTGTCAGGAAAGTGTCTGGAGGGGGTGACTGAGGGATGAGCTGTAAGGTGTTTATAAAAAGGACTGTCAGTAGGTATGTTGTCTTAATTTATACTTCAGCATTCAAATCTCACACTTACTCATCTTTAAAAAACAAAACAAAAAAAAAGAAAACAGACCCCAGCTCCATTTAAATCGCAGCTTCACTGCAATTGATCAGAGGCTCTGTCAAACAAACCATCAGCCAGGTGGCCAGGGTCCTGCCGGCAGCATTCAGGTTGTCCACTTTATTTATTTACTGGAATTGAACACTGAAGCTTGTTGGTAGGGTGATAACCTGTACTTGTCTGGCTCTGCAGTATTCCCAAAACTTTATGCTCAACATTACTCTTCAACTGGAAGCTGAGGAAACAACTGTTGATTTTCTTGTCCTAAGAGTGAAATATTAGGACACCCTGCCCTTCAACCCCCCCAACCTGACAGATTAATATGCAAAATATCAGTTTCAGCGGCACATTAGTACACAGGAATGTGATGTTAACTGTCAATCAGTATTTTAAGTATTTATAAAGATGTATGGTGCGTGTTACCACTAAATTGCCATTACTGCTTTCGTATGTGCTACACATTATTACTTGGACAAAGGGTGGAGCTGTGCTACACTTAGATGAATTCAAGGCCAGTAATACATGACTACATTTGAAAAACTGAGCATGCTTAATTGATTTGCATTGAAGAAGACATGAAGGGGTAAATAAATATTTGTTGATATAAGTAGGAGCTTTTAAAATTTCTGAACTGGGTTCTGGGGCTGCTGTGCTAGACAATAAAACAAGGAGTGCTGTTGCAGTTAAAGTGTAACCATTGCAAGTAGCTAGTGTAGTTCAAGTGTTTTCAGGACTTTCCTTTAGTGACATTTCACGCTTCCTAACTTTTTTTTTGGTGCATCCACATAAGAACTAGAAATGATTCTTTGTAATGCTGATTCTAATTAAAGATCAGTAATGGAAATAATTTGCATGGTCACGCTGTTCTTCAAAATTAGTTGCTTACGCTGTGCAGCTTTGGGTACTAAAGAGTTTGTCAAACTGAAAGTCACTTAGCTGAAATGTACTTGCCCAAATTCAGACTGTAATCCTGAAAAACATTCAGCTGCTGCTACCCTCCCTTTACACCTTAATGATACATTATTTATTTTCACTTTAAAGTTCTGTAGGTTGTCTAGAGTTTCTTATTCAAGTCTTAGTCAAGGACTTGCAGCAATCCAGTTATGGCAGACTGGTTGTATGGTGCCTGTCTTGTGCTTAATTATTATTGATGTCTTAAAGTGCAACATTCTCCTTGTCTCTGAGGGGATTTAATTAATGTACATCCAGGGTACATGTCTAAAGAAGATATGACCTTGGGGTTCTGTGTTGCTCCCAGAATTGCGTATTTTTCATTCAACAGTTGTTAAGTACTCATGTACATGAAGTGTACTCCTCACCCTGGGAGCAGTATGTAAAAGGCTGGATTTCATCCTCCTTTGCAAATTGTAGCCATGAGTGGTGGATTCTGAACTCCACTGGTTGATTGTGCCTCTCCACAGCTTGTCTCAAGCTTGGCAAGAACACTGTTCTGGAAATCAGGATTTGAACCTGCTGAGTTAGAGGAGTGAGTTAGAGCAAAGTTTTACCACTTTCCAAGTGTTGTGCTAACCTCACAGGCATTAAACAGTGACACTGACACTACCAGGAGCAGTGCAGATGTGGAGCATGTCATGAAATCTGCTGCGTGAGCAGCTGCTGCTCCGTGCTCTGTAAAGGATTGTTCATAGCAGTGTGCTCATCTGTAGCTGAATGACACTGTCTTCTCCCTTGTAACTCACCCAGGCAAGCTCATCCCCTTCTCACACAACGGGAGAAAGATGAAGTCTTCTTAGCTCCTTGAGAGGAAAGCTCTAGACAGCTATCTTCCTGAGAGGTTTCCAGACCTTCATGGAATACAAACAGAGGCATCTTTTTGAAGATGGACAAATTCTAGGCTGTTGTCAGTGTTTTTTGTTAGCCCAATGTTTTGTTCTTTTAAGGGTCAACTTGTTCTATGCTTTATATCTTCTTTTTTTTGCATTCCAGTTCTCCTCACATGCTGTTTAGTGAGTTACATATCTCACCCAGAGTTGTAGATCCAGAAGTATCTCAATTTCAAGCACCTTGTTGCACTGAGGGCTCCGTCACACCAAGCTTACACTCTCAGAACTAGGGAACAGGGGATATCTGATTATCCAGAGCAAGTGATATGGTGATCGTAGCATTTAACATAACTTAAACATGGTTTGTGTTGTGTTTGAAGATTTCAAGTGATCCCAGTGAGGAACCTTGAGTTTTCTTAGTTTAACCTCTTGTGGACAATGGTTTTTTATTTGTGCTCTTTAATGGGTATTGTGCAGAATTTCAGTAAGGCATCTGTTGTCAGTGATAACACATATGCACGCAGACTGGGGAAAGTGATTTATGAGATCTTCAAGCAAAATGTATAGGTAAATGTTGAGCTTCCAGTAGTGGAAGGATTCCACAGTATCTAATTTAAAGGGACGTCTTTCCATACCCAATAAAGATCTGCTGTGACCAAGTACATTAAGCAGTCACTGCAGCCATGTATTGTATCACAGTTTGGTAATTTCTGACTACTATTTAAAACTATGCCATCGCTCTGCTGTGTAAAGAATGCTGTGCACATGACTGAGGAAGAAGCTGAGTAAATGAATTCTTCTGTGCCTTTCATAAGGTCTTTAGGTGATGAGAATAAAATGGCTAGAGAACAAATCTAGAAAGACAGATGGTTAGTAGAAGTGGGTGAAATTATCTCCACCAAGAACTTCATCTGACCCTGATGATGGCACTGTCCTGGAGGAGCAGTTTTGAATGCACTAAGAGGGAATTGAGAAGGGAATTAAAACAACTAGGGCAGCTATTCTGCCCATAAAGGATGTATGGAGATGCAGTTCTCCTTTACAGTTTTAATCCTCTGCTCAACAGTTCTTTAAATTTTACCACTTCTTTGCAGGTTATTCAGAAGTCTAGCTTTAGGCATGCATGTCTGAAGTGTTTACCTGCATGCTGTGTTTATGTTCTCTTCTATACTTTTCTCCCCATTGCTTAGAATCAGGAGATACAGGGGAAATGAAAATAAAAAACAATGACCTTGTCTAATTCCTGTTTTACAAGCCCTGACAATGTATAAGCACACGCAGTCTTTTCTGAAGAAGGACTAGGGAAAAAAAATAAAAGGGAATACAGAACAATATAGTTCCAGTTCTAGGTTTATGCTGTGTTGTGATAGAAAGAAGAGTGGGTGTAGACAAAATCAGTAGTTTTACTGTGCTTCTAAATATTTCACAGCTGTTAAATACAACAGTACTGCTGTGAAGCAGCCTTTTTATTTTTTATTTTAATGCTTCAAGACAATAGTGAAGAGGGTAAGTTAGCTGTTTAAGGCCCAGAGCATTGGGAGATTGGGTCAGCTAGGACTAGAAACTATCTTTTGGGATTTAAAAGGAAGCTTGCTTGAGTTGCGTTCATTCTGCTCTTGGAGGTTACGCTAGTAGCTTGGTGAGTTTGAGGACGATCATTGGAAGGAAGTAGGCTTCACTTTCTATGCTGGCAGACTGGGACAGGCTATTCATAGTAAAGATTTAGATCTGGGTAATAGTCTAGAATGAAGGTCTGCAGAGGCTGATTTATGATATTGTGCAGTCCAGCACAGAGCAAGAAGTTGCCTAGGCCAGTGATGGTACTCAGCAGTGCACTCAGTGCTAATAAACACGAGTCCCTGTGCCTTTCTCAAACCCTCCGCAAAGAAGAGAAAGACAAAGTTTGTGGAGTCCTCCTCAAGCATATGAGACTGGCTTGACACTGGAGCAAGCTGACAGCAAAAGCCTCTGAAATCTGATGTCCAGTCTCTGCATGTGCTTTTGGCAATTGATTTGTAGCATCACTCCTGTTTCTGGTGGGTAACTTCCAGCTCAGGAAAGCTATCATAATTATTATTCTTAGTGAAAGCATAAGGATTGATTTGTCCAGGAATACTAATTACTCTCTTTCCCTGGAGAGAAAATGCCCCTCCAGGGCAATTTAAGGTGAGATTTTTCCCCTTTCTCTCTTTTACTTGGTAGAGGCAAGTGAGAGGCACAAAGAAAGTGACCATTCTTTGCCTGTTCCAAAGCTGTCAGAAAAGATCCTTATTTTAAGTTTCACTTTAGGCAAATACATTTTTATGTCACTTTATAAAAGCTCTGTATTATCTGACTTTTCTGTCTTTTGTTGTGCAGCATCTTCTTTATGTCTATTCTTTGACTCTAGTCAGAGCTAGACTCCTGAACCCCCAGCAAGTAGACAAAGATCCTCAGAGAGGTTTTCAGTTTCCTTTTGAGAGTTTTCTAGGGGAATGACTACATGTGTCTTTTACTGAGCAGAATGTCTTCAGCACTTATCAGGCAATAAATAATTGTTGAAAACAGAAGTGTTAATGTATCTCTGCCCTTTAGGTATTATTGGCACAATGATAATAGCTGCCATGTTGTCTGTTCTGTCAATCTTTCTTTCCTCTGCTAACCATATCCTTAGGGGCTTATAAGTTGTCCATAAAAATTTGCTTTTGGCTTGAACTTTGTATGTGGCATTTCATCATGGAAATTAATTTGTGTCAGACTAGGTTTAAAATTGGGTCAGCGATACTTAAGTTACATATGTGTGCAGAGTAAAAGTCAGCATCTGCTATCCCAGCACCATTGACTACTCTGAGCACTGGGATGTTATTTCTCCATATGACAGGGTTTTTTTCCTGCAAAGAAGAGGCAGATTTTTAGCAGCAGTTCCATTTTGTTAATGCTAAGAATTAATACAAGAGTCCCTTGTGTAGTGTAATGAGAATTTGATCCTCAGTGGAGAATGGCACTCATTTCTTTATTTAAAATAAAAAAAAATAACAAACCCAAAATATAGATTACATTTGCTTATATGGCAACATAGTAGATTGCAAACAGGAAAATGAACAAAAATTAAATCCCTTTGTGTTTTGCAATTTTTTTCCAACCCTCTGGATAAGCATGTGGTTTACTAATGAGCATTTTCAGTGTCCTGATAGTCTGATTGGCTTTTACTTCCAACAGAATTCAAGAGCACCTCTTGGAATTGGATTCTGATTCTGAACACTATTACTCTTAGGATGTACAAAAGGATAAGAAACACACAAAGCACATGTACTCCATGTTTCCTTGAATAGGAATGTTGATAGTACTACAAAGGAAACAACTAGATTGTACCTGTTGTCCCATGCGTGTAGGACATCTTTATGACAGTAGTTTCCAGCATTACCATCTTGTCTTTTAGATAATTAAGGTGATGTAGATTTTCATCCAGGATGCTTAAGCTAATTGCAAATGTCAGAGAGGTTCCCTGTCCCCAGTATTCCTTAGTTACTGAATTACTTTTGACACACTGCAGTAGTGTTTTAACAGGAATGACCCTTACTTATTTAAAGCATAAAGCCACTAATGTTTAATAGCACTTCATGTAAGAAATATATCTATTTATTTTTGTTCTTTTATGGCAGTGACAGTTCTTTGTTTGTTTGTTTGATTTAATTGAAAGAACAGAAGCCTTAAATCTAGAGAAATAATCGTTTGCAATGGGATGATCTTTTATTTTGCAGTAGTCCAGTCTTACTACTGGACTCTGTACTGTAGGTGTAGAGTAGCACAAAAAAAGTATTGCAGTTTGTTTCTTTATCTTAGGCAAAACTGCCAAGTCTGCAAGAGCCACCATGGTATGTTGCATTAATATGCTCTAAAGCTGTGAAGTTTTATGTTGATACAGAACAGCCATAATAAGAAGATGGATTATAATGGCTTGGGGGAAAAAGTCATTTATCTGATATAACAGGAATGGATATAAAGAGGTGTCACTGAGAGCTCAGAGATGGCTTGGCTAGTAGTCATCAACCTTTTCTGTAGTTCAGCTTTCCTATTACAAATTAGAAAATGTTTCAAATACCCAACTTGCCTTGCCACAAAGGAAGGAAGAGTACCATCTAGTTTAAGAAACTGTGTTGATTACACAGTTGATAAATATGATGCACAGTTGATAGAGTATGTTTAATCGAGAAAATCCAACTTCAGCTGGTAGAAACAACCACTTCTTATAAGTCCTTCATTTTATCTTGTTCCAACTCAGTCTACTCTGTTTCTCCTCACTTCTCCATTAGAAGGTGTGCTCAAGAACATGATGCCTGAGATGATTAATGATCTTTCTAATTTCCAGCCTTGAGTCGCTCATGGCTCGTTGATTTTCATTCTGTTATGTTCACTGTCCTTCAGCCTAAGTAAGTTTTGTATCTCAAGATAGACTTATTTGTAGATAGCATCAGTATCACCTCTTGGCCTTTATCTTACTGGACCAAGTGACCCAACTTCTCTTTTATATTTACTCACAGAAATTGGTCTTTGACTTTTTCACCCAAGACATCTTTTTTTTTTTATTATCATTATTATTATTGTTGTTGTTTTGGTTGTTTTTGTTTTGTTTTGGGGTTGTTTTGTATTTTTTTTTCATTATCTTTATCTAGTCAAGCGGATATTAATGGGAGAGAATTCAGAGTTTTATTTCCACTAGCATTGTTCACTGCACTACCTCTCCACTGCTTCCCTGGTCAGCTGGAGGCTGTGTTCCTAGAGGCCAGGGCCAAGAGCTGTGGGACCACAGCCAGGAGAAGAAGTAGGACAGGCCAGGGAAAGCCTGGGAACATTTGAGTAATTGTTAAAGTTTATGAAAGAGGAATGAGTATGTTGGAGGGATGGAGAGGAGAACTGGTGCAATTAAGCTGAGTATTTCATGAGTTTACTGTTGTTCTCTCTGGCCTTAGTTCCCCAAATGAGTTTGGACACAGTTGACTAACAGCTGGTGAGCTAATGACCAAAGGTGTATGCAGTGTCTTGAAGACACGTCACAGTGCCCACTAACATCCCTGTCAATGCTTTTAACAGAGAGACAGTATTAAGAGACTCTCTTGTAACAGGGATATCTTATTTTGTGTGTGTGTGCTGTAGCTGTAATCTCTTCAACAGTGGTTCTCTGCCCAAATAGTATGGGCACGTCCTCAAAGCAGGGGTTACTTCACCACCTCCTCAAAGTAGATCGCCGATCATTCAGTTAGAAACTTGGGGACTTTTCTGATATCACATAGAAGAGAGGGATGCAAACTAGTGTCATCCGGGATGTCTAGAGACTAAAGGAGAATGTTCATAGGGACCATATGGAACTAAATCAGACCAATAAGTGATGATCAAAACCTACTGAGCCTGATGTCCTCTTGCTTTGCCTCATTTCCTGTCAGGTTGTTGGAATTAAGACTGCAACAGGATATCAGCATATCAGAAACTCAGCTGTTACAACAAGAAAAGCACCATTAAACTCCATGGTGCTTCACACCACTTTAAAATTTGTTAATTTGTCCTTTACACACTCCCCGTCAAATGAATTACCTTGGTTCTGTGGTTATTTCATGGCAATGTAACAGATTAAAAAGGAAATGTTTCTGGCTTCTTCCACATTTTCAGTTTAACACTACTTATTAGTATGACTGGTGTGAAGAAACATCCCTAAACTGAAACTGTGTGAACATGCAGAATGCATTTCTCAGTTCTCGCTCACGTAAGTTGTGAGCAGCGCCCATTGATTTTGCTGGCTATTATTCATAGTCTGCTAACATGGGGTAAGAAATCAGACTTTTAAATTGCTATACTGCCTTTAAGCAACTCAGCTGGAGTGAATCCCTGGTCATCTGCTCGGGAGTGTTTGTTTTTTGCAAGCTTTTCCATAGTATCACTAACTCCATTAATCTACACAAAATAGGAAGCTGTTGCCTGCTCAAGAGAAACAGTAGCTTTGTTTAGCTGGTTCCATCAGTAAATCCATGGGAGAGTTTTTCAAAGCTGACTTCCACTGTTCTTAGTTGTTTCTTTTTGCTCTATTTCACTGTCTTAAGCCTCCCAAGTTGTTGGTCAATTAATGTGACAGGAACCCCGTAGGTTATGTTTGTTCATGGTAGGCATGTCTCCTTTCATTAGTCCAGCTTTAACAGTTGCAGAGTTTTAATATCTTAGCCACTTATATATATATATAACATGGATATCTATAACAGCGTGTTTGCGATGAAATGCTATAGCCATAAAAGCTGGTGTGTTGAGGGCAGGCAAGGAGGCTCACATAAGAGCTGTGGTGGAAGCATTAATATATAAAACCTCAGATCTTCTTCAGTTCTGCTGATTTTTATTTCAATTCCTATTTATTCCCGTATCTCACCTATATCCCTGTCTCCCGTAGTTGTAGAAAGCTGAGTCCTGACCATTTTGTTATTCATGGTGGATGTTCTGGTTTTGCTGTCACTGTAAGGAACTTGAAGACTGCACACATATATAAATGTTTTGGAAACGAATTTGCTAGTCTTGAATTTAAAAATCTGACTCTCAGCAAGGATTATTTTTCCTTAGCTAAATTTAACACTCTTCACTAAGGTTTCCCTGTAACTGTAATTTTTCTTCAATGATTTTTTTTTTCTGTATTTAGCAAGCTTTCTTTGACTCTTGTCAGACTGTTTAACTTCCTAAATCAATAGGTTTGCCTATTAAAAATGTTTACGGTACTGCTTTGTCATCATTAAATATTCCTGCAAGCTAATTAGTAAGAGATTGCATCTTACTCATTTCATGTTTCAGGAAGCTGCTTCAAAGAATTCTCCAACTAAGCCAGTTCCCGACAGTTCTAATCCCTAGTGCCTAATATTTTTCAGTGATATTCAGTTTTAGCAATCTGATATGGCCATTAAATATTGAAGGCCAAAATTAATAATACATGTATATAATTGTGTATAATTGTACTATCTATCTTGGCAGAACTTTTTACAAGAAATGCATAAACAGGAATATTTAAAAATTTTGGTGGAGATCAGAATTTTTTATTTTAATTCTACCTATATGAAATTCATATATATCATTGTGCATCAAATTTGGGTAAGCAAAATTATACTGAACTGCCTAATACTACCCTAGACTTCCCAGTTAAGTGCATAGACACATGTTTATTCATGACAAAACTAAGGATTCTTTACATTTATTAGGAATACTATTTAACAGTTTCTTTTCTTTTGCATCAACACATTTTCAGCATAACACAACCACGCAAACCCAAGAAAATAAATGAATTAGAGTGCAACAGGGCACGTAATCTTTCTCCAATTAAAGTTAATGGGAGTTCTGCTTTGAATTTGAACTGAAGTTGAATTTATTGGTAATAGAATTAGGCCAAAATGCATATAGTCTTCTTGCAAATTTCTTTTTAGGAAATTTAATTATGAACAGGATACAATTATAGGAAATTATGTTTTACGACAGTACAAAATTTCTATTCATGCATAGAAAGATGGTTATTAAAGCTAGAGAACATATGCATTGCTCTGTACTTTCTCCTTACGGTATATAACTGAGCTCTGTCCAACTCATCTTTAAATCATGTAAACAGTTGAACTTCTACCATTTCTCCTGGCATGCAGTACACTGTCCCACAGGATGTTTCCTATGAAATTAAACCCAGATTTTCCTGCGATTTTTTTCAAAGTGAAATGTTGAAGATAGATTATTAAAACCTATTATAGTGAAGGTTAGTTTTGCACAGGCTCTGGAAGTCTGAAGATTTCTGATACAGTCTCTTTGAACTCACCGTACAGGATGACTTTATGTGCCTACATCCCACTGAGATTTCACTTAACACATAAGTCCACAAAAAAATTTGTTGGACCCTATTCCATTTGCCTAATCAGCAGGGTTCCTAAATTCTGTAGATAAGGAAGATTTTGAAGTTATGATCCCCCCTGTGCTTGATGAATGTGTGGTATGGGCATAAGTTCATACTTCTGCTGAAGGAAGATCCTCCCATCTCTCCCCTTTTGATTTAAATTCCAACCCCTGCAGTGGAACTGATCTTTCTGAAAAACACACCTTAGAAAAATGGGGGGGTGGGGGAGTTTTACATATTGGTCATTTTCTCTGATTTTTTTTTTCCACTCACTGTTGCACAGATGCTTGCATGGGCCTCCAGGAGAGGATGGCACCAAGCTGAAATAAGTATTTATAGCCAGGAAAACAGGACGTACTCTTGTTGGATGATGGTTCAGCAAACAGTTGAAGCTAAGTTCTGTCTGTGATGCTTCTTTTGATGGTGCTCAGTGCCATGGTGCTTAACTGTCTCCTACACCAATACCCCTAAATTAGCTTTTCCTTTGCATTTGTCAGTCAAGGGACTAGACTTCACTGGTGTTTCAGAGTAGAAATTCAGCTCTCTTTAACTATGAAAGTATAAACCTCTTCTAGAGAAATGCTCAGTGGTAAGAGCCTTCATCCAATGTAAAACAAATGAATTCTCTCTTCAGCCTGAGTGAGTTCAGGCCTTCATCTTCTGTCTCTAAAAAGACTGCCATCAACAGGGGGACAGGAAACTTTTGAAGGAGGTGAAGTTTTCCCACTCTCCACTAAATAATGGACTACATATACTTTTGTAACTGTCCTTTTTTGGTTTGGTTTGTTGTTTGTTTGTTTCCCAGGAAGCACCCATATTAACTTGCTTTCTCTTTTCTCCTCCCCAGGTAGCCTCTCTCGGAGTCACCACATTCACGCTGTGCGCGCTCTGCATCGACCGCTTTCGTGCCGCCACCAACGTGCAGATGTATTACGAGATGATCGAAAACTGCACCTCGACGACAGCCAAGCTGGCTGTCATCTGGGTGGGCGCTCTGCTGCTGGCCCTGCCGGAGGTTGTGCTGCGCCAGCTGGCAAAGGAGGACCCTGAGTACAGCGGCAGCCCCCCGGGGGAGCGGTGCGTGGTGAAGATATCCACCGCGCTGCCCGACACCATCTACGTGCTTGCTCTCACTTACGATGGGGCAAGACTCTGGTGGTACTTTGGCTGCTATTTTTGTTTGCCCACCCTTTTCACTATTACCTGCTCCCTGGTAACAGCCAGGAAGATCAGGAGGGCGGAAAAGGCTTGCACAAGGGGGAACAAGCGACAAATTCAGCTGGAAAGTCAAATGAACTGCACCGTGGTGGCTTTGACCATTTTATATGGGTTTTGCATCATTCCTGAAAACATTTGCAACATTGTGACTGCCTACATGTCAACAGGGGTGTCTCGGCAGACTATGGACCTCCTCCATCTCATTAGTCAGTTCCTTTTGTTCTTTAAGTCCTGTGTTACCCCAGTTCTCCTTTTCTGTCTCTGTAAACCTTTCAGCCGGGCCTTTATGGAGTGTTGCTGTTGCTGCTGCGATGAATGCATCCAGAAGTCTTCGACAGTGACAAGTGATGACAACGACAACGAGTACACCACAGAACTGGAGCTCTCGCCTTTCAGTACCATCCGTCGTGAAATGTCCACTTTTGCCTCTGTGGGGACTCACTGTTAATTGACCTTAGGACATTATTTCCTATATCTTTCTCTTCTTTTTCTGTGGTGTGCTTTTTGTTTGTTTTGTTTTTTTTTTCTTTTTTTTTACTTCATATATTTCTCTTTGAAGCAAAATACAAGAAGGAAACATTATTATTGAAAACTACTCTGGAAACCAGTCTGCATATTAACAGTCATGCTTTGGAAAATGATTTGTTTGGTTATTAAAATGAAAGAAAGAGAGAGAAGAGCCAGCACTCGGTTTTAAATCATGATATTTTGTATGGTGCTAGGATTTTATTGTCTGGGGAGGAGAATCCAAACCAATCCACTTTTATTTAATTCCATGGTATTTTTTTGATAATCACTGTAAAATGATTATATAGACATTGTGGGTTTTGCAAGGTGTTTCATGTAAAAGCTGTGGTGGAAAGTATTTGAAGGTAGTTTTAATCCAATTACTGTACACTATTGTGAGAGGACTTGGACTTCAGAAAATTTATAAAGTAGCGTAAAAATAAATGAGGTTTTATTCTTTAACTTCATTGTCAATCTGCATTTAACAAGGGCACCTATAAGTAGCATTATATTCCTTTAATAAGTAAAAACTTTATTTGCTTTGCATAAAATGATTTAAATGGTTTTATTTCCCATTTACGTACTTACCCTTGGAGGATATAATTACAGTGTTTACGGGAGATGGTTATAATGGCATTAGATTTACAGGAGTGGTTTTTAGTGTATATTGAGAGGGTTCAATGTGCCTCATTAAAAATTTCCTTCTTAACCTGAAGGTATACAAAACATGAGTTATTTTGTACTTCTTACAAAGAAAGTTTTCCTTTCTCACTAAATTTTGTCATGTGTATTTCAAAATCAAGATTCTTTCCAACTTGTTATTGTTTTTACCTTGAGATGATGTCCTCAGTCTCTGTATATATAGCTCCTACTGGCTTCACTGAGAGTCCCAGTGCAGAGGAAGGCTTTCTTTTGCCAGAGGTTTGCTGACAATAAATGTAAGGGACTGAAACATATGGAGAGTGAATTCCTTCTTTTTCAAAAGGTGTAAACACACTTGGATGCTTGGGGCTTGACCACTGCAGTCAGTGAAAGGGTTTCCATCAATTTCAGAAGGCTTTGGATCAGCCTGGCATCTCCTATTTATTCTGGGATATGTAGCATGAATATTAATCATGGGGGCTCTGTATACTGATTATAAATCATGCTGCTCTTACAGAGACTGCTATTCACTACCACCTTGCAGCTCTGAAGCTGTTTCTGAGAACCACAGGGTGTTTTGCCGATGGCTTCTTGCTGTCCACAGAGCTATAAAATGAGGGTATGTTAACACTGCTAGCAGCAGTGCTAACTAAAGTTGTTATAAGTGAGCCAGGCTGGAGGCTGGAAAGTGCCTATCTGTACCAGCAGAGCCTATTTGCCCCACTTGTTGGCTGAAGTAGACAGGCTGTTCTTGGCAGGCAAGCTGGCTCATATTTACACTGAGCAGCAGGCTGAAGTGTAGACACATGCTAAGGAACTGAGTTCATTATAATTAGATTATATTTTAATACTAATTAAATAAATAATAAAATTGCAATAGAATGTGCAGAAGTCAAATCATATGTATTTGTCCTTTTTTTCACAGTGATTGTAACTGGTGTAGTTTTACTTCTCGATACCTGCCTCTAAAGACGTTAAAGAACTTCCTGTAACTTCTGGAAAGGAGTCTATTCTTTATTTATAGATGATGAACTTAAAATGTTTATTTTTTGTATCTTCTTGGGCAAGCAGTATCTCTTCTTTTTCTTCATCATTTTAATCTATAACAGTTTCAACTGAAAAGCAGTTGAAATTAAATAATTTGAATATGAATTTGAATACATTTGCACTTGAGTTCTTCTTCCAACTTTCAAATCACATACTGGGCCATAGCAAAGTAATTTGCTTTAATCACAGGACTGAATTTAAAAATTTGTTTCTGTTTATAACTTGCTGAATTACCTAAAATGTGAAGCCCCTTTTTAACATGATCAATCACTTCTGAAGAGCGGGGAACCGCCTCTTCTGTATAAACCCTTCATTGACATCACATTGCTTATTTAAATAACCTATGAAAGGGATTAAAGAGAAAAGATAAAACCAAAATCTCCCTACTGTGGTGCCTGTGTCTCCTCAAATACACATTCCCATGTCTGCATTTTGATTTGTACTGTTCTTTTTTAGGTGCCAATATTTATGAAGAATGGGAATAAACCATCTCTTTTTGTTCCTTGATGAACTCTCTTATCTCATCTGCCTTTTCAGTCACAGCATGAGCAGTGGCTGAAGGACCTGAGAAAAGAACAGCAGAATGGGAGGAAGCACTTTTTTTTTTTTTTAAAAAAAAAAAGAGTAAATAGAGAAATTACTTAGGAATATTAAATGGTCATATTTCACTACTTTAGGTGCAAGACTGCACTGGGGCAGAAATCCCCATGGCCTTGGACATTAGGTGCTCCCAACCTTCCAGTCTGCAGTGGACATGTAAACTCTGCTAAGGACTGCTACTTGCTCCCAGGTTAAATGCTCTGTGTCCCAGAGAGGTGCAATTTGCTTCTCCATTGAAACAGTTCCAGAGTACAGGGATGGTAATCCTTTCGAAGGAAAAAAAAAAAGTTGCAAAAAGAGATTTAAAAATGCATTGGAGGAGGTAGAATTTGAAGATGAGTAATGCTGTGTTTGGAAATACATCCTCCTGCTTGCTTGCAGCATTCTCCAGCCTTGTATTCAGTGGGGCTTCTTTGTACTCTGTGTAACCTTGCCTGTTCAGCTGCTGAAAGAGCATTTTTCACAGCCCTTTCTCTCTGCTGCCTTGGACCTCCACAGCAATTGGACATGCAAGACACCCTTTTATTATAATTTGTTCTCTAAAATTGTTAAACTAATCCCACATGAGCAGGTTTGCATTGTCACAGCCATTCTGATGTCTGTGTGGCTTGTTAATGTATTTAAGTGGCATGATAAATGGTTTGTTAAAGATGGGGTACTGCACTGCTTTTCTTCCTACTCGTGAGATTGATGCTCTAAATTCTTGATTTTTTTCTGGTGTTTGCTTTTCTTACTTTCTTTAATATTCTTAGAAGACATTTTTGGCTGTATCCTATTCTGTAAGATATTTGTCTATTAACAGGAGGGCATTTAATGGACTGATGAATGAAGATTTGGAAATGTTTATGGCAAGGATTTAATTCTTTTACATAAAAAAGAGAAACATGCAGAGCATAGCAATCAACTTAAGAGTGAAGGAATGGAAAATCAGATTGTGAGGTACGAAAGCCTGATACCTCTCAGGTATGTAGACATTTAATACTTTAACACTTATTGACCCAGTCCTGGTCCCACTAAGAAATTCCTAGAATCATAGAGTACCAGGTTGGAAGTGACCTCATGGATCATCTGGTCCAACCTTTCTTGGCAAAAGCACAGTCTAGACAAGGTGACCCACCACCCTGTCCAGCTGAATTGTAAAAGTGTCCAATGTTGGGGGAAAAAAACCCATAAAACTCTCATATGAGTCCCAGTATTTCCAGTGAGATCATGTTTCATGACCTGTATCAAAAACATGATCTTTGTGTAGGCCAAAGTAGAAATGGTAAGTTATTGAATAATATTGCTTAGTTAGAAGAAATCTCCTATTTTACCTCTTCCAAGATAAATTCCTGCATCCAGTCTTAAATAACACCTGCCCTTAAATGACCACAGTGACTTGCTCATCTGTTCTGTCACTGGGACCCAGATGTAAGCTTCCACAGCTGCTGCTACAGCAGTTCTGGGAATGGCTCCTGAAGACAGTGTAGAGGTTTCCAGTCATGTTGTTCTACATGTCTTCATATGCATTTTTATGGTTTTAGGCTACATGCTGAGACTGCCACATTGTGCTCATGGCACTCAGGCAAACTAGATTCTATGAAATGTGAGTTGCTGTGCAAACTCTGAGTGGCTTCTCCAAATCCATTAAAGAACAAGAGTGTTCAAAACCTCTCCAGGATCTGTGAGCCATGGTCTTAGGCACAGTACAAGTACATTCAAGTTGCCCACTTGCCCTAAGGGTGTCTGACTGCTGTTGATACTCAGTTACATTGCTGAACTGCTTCTGGGCTATTTTTTTTTTGACAGGTGACATTAACAGAACTCCAAAAACACTTAAATTACCACTGTGTTGGAATTAAGACTGAAGACAAAACCTGCTTAAAATGAGTTTGTCTCCTTAGCTGAGCCCAGTTTTCTGTGTGTATGGAGAGCACATCTAAGATGTATGTAGACTACCAGTGATACAGGCTTAGCCCAGCAGCATCAGCATATATATGTTTGTGCATGTTCTGATGAATCAAAATTTAAGTTCTGTTATTTCTAGGGTGCAAGACCTATAATCAAAGTCCTGCTTTGTTTAATCTGTAGCTAAGACTTGAATTTGGTGGTTCAACATCCCATCAGAAAACCATAACCACTGGTAATAGACATGCTGATGAAAAGGTATTTTGCCTCTCCTCTTGGAGATGTTCCAACATTTTTGGTAATTAAATATTGAAGTAGACACTTCAGTCTTGGTACCAACACTGCTGACCTAAGCTACTGTGCTGTAGAAGCAATTTCTTTTGATTATGTTCTGCTCCAGAGAATGTTTCTAAGGGGAGCAGCTACTGTCAGAGAAGGGGAGAAACCATGACTCAAGAATAAGTGACAAGTAGGTTGGTAAAGTGCTCAGGTGACAAATGAGCAATTTTCAAGTGCCTGCACTAAACCCAGACATTTGAACCCCGGCCTGTTTTGTAAAACGTATGCTACCCATGGTTTTATTGGGTTTTCTGTGGTAAAAACCTGTGGATTTATGTGTCTCTTGGATGGGGAACTCCCCATGTACCTGAAAAATGTGTCCATTTCAGGTAACTAATTGGAGCATAGTCACAGTGGGTGAACTTAAGAAGAAAATCTTATGCCTTGCTCATCTGCACTTCTCTCTTGACCAGCTCTTTCATTTCCACCTGTTGGATTCTAAGAGTCTTTCTTCAGATATGGATATTTTGCAGACAGTGTGGCAGCACTCCTGAAAGTTAAGCAGGGCAATGCGGGGCAGATGCCTACATACACACCTCGTCTAGATTGCAATCCCTCTACCTCAGGAGGATTACAGCATGTACGGATGAGGTTGTGCATTACCTTTATTCTGGAGGGGAGAACCTATGACGTGAGCTGCCTTCAGGAAGCTAGCTCACCTTAGCTCCATAAGAACTGAGATCTAATGATTTGTCCAGAATAGAAAGGCAAACTGGAACCTTGAAGTAGATCTTGTTTGTCCTAACTTTTTATATCTTCATCCTGAGAATATCCTTCTGGACATATAGTAAGTGACAAGCAAGGTCCATTTTCCTAATAGCACTGAGAAATGCAATTAGGAGGAGTTATGTCAGGCATTTTCTGTGATAATGACTCTTTTTTTTTTCTTCCAACCTTTCTTTTTCCCTGAAAAGCTCAGACAAAGTCATTGTGAGCAGATGATGTGAATCATTAAAACTTAACATTATTCTCCGTGCACTGTCTCATACTTCAAGAACTGTTATTTCTTCATTAGTGTTTTGTATTTGATGGAGTCAGTTAACACCTATGCTTAGCAGATGTAAAATTTTCAAAAGCTGTGTATATAGTGAGTAAGGAACAATAAAAAAAAGCCACAGACTGAGATGCTCCAGTACATCCAGGCATCTCTGATATAGAAACACTCATACTGAGGGCTAAAGGCTCATCAAACAACTGAGAGCAGAGCCGAATTTAACCATCTACTGAATTTAACCCCTGAATCCAGGCTACTTGCTTTCCCTGCGATACACTTTGGTAGGTTCTGATTTTGGTTTTCAGGCAGTAAAAGTTGGGACAAAGACTCCCTGGTATTTTCCACACGTCCATGACATGTATCCATGACAATGTAGGATTCACATTCCCTATGTTGTGTCACCTTGAGTGCCAGGATCCAAAAGCCTGGAGCTGTCCCAGCCTCTTTGAAGGATGAGATAGAAGATTTCTGTCCTTGTGCACTGTAGCTTTAGTTTTGCATCACAGCTTCTTATTACTGAAAATAGGAGACACTGTTATCCTGACTAAACTGTTTGTGGGGATTTTCTTCAATTAGAAATCTGGCCTGTCAAAGTTACAGAACTCTCAGTTTAGACCATTTAACAAAACTGCTAGTGGCAGTATCATTCATTAATTCATAGCTAAAGGGAAAGATTTTATTTTATTTCTTGGCTTTTTATTTTGTATCCTATATTTTTGTGTGATTACTAATTTTTTTTTGTTTGGTTGTTGTTGTTTAGTTTTATTTTATTTTTTCTGAAACAAAATGCACTATACCCATTAGCAGTCATTCTTTTGTCTAGTTCGAGGAATTCCATCCTTAGCTTGCACCAAAAGTTTTCATTTATAGTGACAGCAAATTTAGCCCATTGTTCTTTGAGAAAGGAAACCAAAATACTCATGTTAGAAACATGACCATTAGAAACTTGATCTTGAAGAAATTTGAATAGATTAAATTTTGAAGGCTAGGACTGGAATGTACAGTGAGAAGTATATTAAAATATATATATAAAAGAAAATATATATTTAAAAATTAATAATTATGATATTGCAAACCTAATCTTTTTTAAGAGATGGGAGATACAAGTTCAACAGTAGCTTGTGGTTGAATTTTGTAACTGTCACAAGGGACTCCAGAATAAATGTAGTACAGAATAAAGTGATCTAATAGCAGCTGGATATGCATGTGATAATCCTTACTGAAGACAGTACAGCTATTTAAGTGAAGGAATAGATTTTAGCCTATTACCTATTATACTAAAGAACCAAATTCTTCCCAAAGAGATGCTTCCAATTTGATTTAATACATGTATGCTAGAAAAATCTATTTAGGATTTTTAGTGTTGTACAGGGAACACAAAAGCTTAAGAAAGAAGGTATCCCATCTGTAACTGTAGCCAGCTGTTACACTTCACATTTTTTCTTCTAAATTCTTTCCTTCCTCTATTTTGAAACAATTTCTGCTGGCTGTTCTTATCAGTCCTTTCAACGTCTTATTCCATTTACTAACTCTCCCCTGAGCAAAGGAAAATCCTCTTTTGTTTTTCTGATGATCAATTCTTTTAAATTGAGCTTGTAAGCACGTCTCCTTCATTTTGCACAATCTATCCACTGGAAAGCTTGAAGGTGAACAGTCCTTCTCCCAGTGGAAAGTATTTATAAATAAGGAAGCTGTAGTCTTTCTTTTTCTAAGCTAGCAGAACTAAAAAGAAATCTCATCAATCTGTATGAGGCCTGTGGCCAGAGTATCAGCACTATAGCGTGAATTTCTGACTTAAATCTTTCTTACCTACATGCAAATCATGAGGCTCTGACAACAGACAACAGCACTGTCCCCTTGCCAAAATACAGGAGCTTCCTACATGAGATAATGCTGGCTCAGGTATCATTACTTCATATGGTGATTCTCTGCTGAGAGTTTGTTTTAATCTATAAAGGATCATCTTGCAGATCATTAGATGCCTTATGACCTCTGAGTAAACTATTGCTCATTCAGGGCTTGAATTAACAGATATCAGTCATGAGCTTAGATTAAGGCTTGTATGATTAAGATGGGGGTTAACATTAGTTGTTGACCTATCTATGTTATAGGATATGCCTGTGTATGGACATCACTGTTTGAAGCTGCATCTTCAAGCTGAAAGGCCAGGGATTCCTCACAGGCAACTCAATACATCTGCATCCAGCCTCCTGGTATTTGATGACAGTTTGGTGATAAGTCTGTCAAATGCTGGAGATAATTTTAAAAGATGTGCATAGCACTGTTTTTCAAAAGCTTTAAGGGGTAGTCAGTCTATTATTTCCTCCTTAAGACATCCTTGTTTCACATGGAGGAAGACTTACCTTGGTCTTTTGGCAATAGAAGAGGAAGAAAGGAAGTGGAAGAAAGGAAGAGAAGCTCAGATGTAGATTAGCTTGACTTCTATCTCTTGGGATAGAATTCTGTAACTGTTTCTTTGCTTCCCAGAGTTAAAGCAGATTGGGTACTGAATCCTCCACATAGACCTCCACACACCTGCAGAGGATGGAGCCAGTGACCCTGGTAATGGAGCCCCAAAACCCTAGAGAGAATACTTGACTTTTTTTTTTTTTTTTCCCCCAAACATGCAGGCCTGTTCAAGGAGTAAATCCATTCTGATAAATGGAGCATGGAGAGCATGCAGGTTAGCCTGCTTTTCCTGATGTCTCCCTTTGGTGATGAAGTGGTTAACAGCGTTATCATTTACTCTAGCAGAGCCTGGATTCATATGAATAGAGGCAGTCTGTGCCTTCTCAGTGCCTGTTTCAGGCTGTTCCTCCTCCTGCACAAGGCAGCACTGTATGCTGTTCAGACCCTGAAGGTTCCACTGCCTGCAGGGCTTGACTTTTTTAACCTCCTTTTGGTAAATAAAAGGAAAGTAATAAAGTCACTATTAACTCTTTGAGGTCTGATGACTTAGCTTGGAATACCTTCTTCCTCTTGGAGTATCACTGCAGCGTAAATCAGAATTTACAAATATGTCCACACCTCATGACTACACTTAGAAGCAACTATAGATATTTGAACACTGCAAATCATATGAAGGAATGTAAAATTGTGGATTTACATTAAATCTGCCAGAAGGTATTCAGCCAAGTGAAAATATACCCAAAATCTACCTCTTTCTGCTTTCAATGCACCACTCACTAATTCTGGTTTAGTGTCTGTTTTACTGTCAATCAACATATTACTGCTTAAGAATTCTAAAAATGTCTTATTCTTCCATTCTGTTTGTTTTATTTCCCTTTGTCATTTTCTTTAATTCTGTTATCCATGTTTGTTTTTCTTGTCACCTGGAGAATTTCAATTGTTTGTGCTGTCATGTCTATACTTCAGAGTTATCCCTGTTTAATGAGAGCTTGAGGTCAGTGGGTAAAAGGTGAATTAGAGAAGTCAATAAGCACTTGCAGCTCACTGCATTATCATGTACTTATGTGGTTTGGGTCTTAACTATTAATAAGTCAACATAAAAGCCAAAAAATAAAGCAAGCCTGCCAGTAAACCCAAAGCTATCAGTATCTGAAGGTTGGTAAAATGAGCCTTACTGTGGACTGCACTCCTATTCTGCAGCCAGCTGCAAAAGTCTGCCTTGGGATACACCTGTCAAAAACACAGATGGGAGAACCTTGGAACCGATCTTGAACACGGTGAAAATTATAATATGAGGTATTTTAAATGCAATATTCTGTGATCAACAGAGTACCATTTGAAACACCAAAATCAATTTCATCAGAGCATACCTGACCTAATCTACCTGCAAGCCACTGGATGTCTGTCAAGCTTTTGGCCCTGCTGCAGGAAAAAAACCCTATTCTGTTGATTTTGGCATCTAAACCAAGTACCAGTGTCAACCTAAAAGTATTAAAAGATGAGATTCCTTATGGGTAAAAGTAATTCCACCGTGACACATTCCTAACAACCACTAGTTCAGGAAGGACATTATGAGGTAAGATTTATGTTTGCCTCTAGAGAAAGGCTCCGTGTTCAAATCAAGAAGAAAGATGAGTTTGAGGTAAGGTTTGAACTTTTTTTGTATATGCTATAATACATATACTTACTAATTTAATATATGTTACATAGGAAACAGGAATGTCTTTCATTTTACATTAGAGCTAGATATTCTGTGACATAAAAATGTAAGAACAGAAAGGCAATCAACTAGGCAAACTCTTGCATAATGAGCCCCCACAGCTTCATCCAGTTACTCCAGTGCAGAAGTCCTAGTTTAGTTTTGGATACCAGAAGCAGATCTAATTGTTCTGTCAAGGTGGAAACTCCTGCACTTGCATTTGCTTCTAGTGATAATTATACTCATTAAGAAAACAGCAACCCCATAACCTCATCAATCCTTTCATAATTTTGATAGGACGTGTCCAAATAAATCTAGTTATGGAAATGGAGTTGGCTCAGGTTACAGTGGAATAACTGAACACAAAATTGTATCTCTTTCATACCCAATTTCTGAAGCTGAACAGTTTTCTAACCTGAGGATTCATAAGCTCATTACTGGGTATTTACATCTGGGTTTTGATGACAATGCAAGATAATTACCAGTAGTTCCTTCCTGAGCTGAAGCTCTGTTAGTGTTTCCTCCTCCTCCCACATAGTCAATCCTCTTACAAAAGCATTAAAACAGTTTTGTGCATGTTGCACCATTTAGCATGTGTCTCTTATGTGATCTGAGGATGGCACATCATTACCATTTAGGCAAAGTATTCCTTCTGAATTTAAAGCTATCAGCTATAGATAGCCCTGGTTGTTTTCTTTACTCATGTATTTGTAAGATAAGTTCACCAGTAACTTTTCTTCAGTCTGCTATAGGAGATTGTTTTCTGAAAAGGAACGTCTGGAAAATAGCATAAAAGTTCTAGCTGTCAATAATCAAGTTAATATAAATTCATCAGGAGCATTTACTCTTTTTAGAACATTACATAATGTGTAGTCTGCTCTCCTAATGATAATATTTACTAAATTTCAGGTATTATTTATGCTACTAATAGGGCTTAGAATCAGAGGCTGATCTCAGCTGTATGGGTGTATGCTGTAGGGATATTACTCCAGGATTGTTCTGATGTAAAAGAACCTTAATGTACTGAAAGAGCAGCACCAAAAGCCTTTTGCAGAGTGTCTGCAACCACACCTCTACATCGAGACCAGTCCTCCTGGAGGCATCTGACAAAGCCCCTGCCGCATCCACTGTCAGTACTGAGCGTTGCCCTGCACTGCTTTTCCAGGGAGCACAGGTTTGCAGCTCCTGCTGATGGCAATGCTGCATGCGGACAGAGTAGAACACTTCTGTATTGTTATGGTGAGAATACACTGAACTACAGCAAGGGAAACGAAAGTAGTTTGTCCCTTTGAATCTGCATCACCATTAGGGTTCTCTGCTTAGGACATAGACCAGCCCCACAACACATGGAGGTTTATTTTGTGGGAAAAAAAGAGAACTCTTCTAACTGAACAAGCTGAGTAATTCTGCAGTTGCTACACTTCAGATATGCTAGGGCCTTGGTGGAAATAGGCACTCAATCCTCTTTGTCTTCGACTCCTCTAATCTCCTTAGGCTATACTGATTTATACAGGAGATCTCTACAGAGAAGCAGGTGCCTTGTCATAGTCACCAAGAGCAGCCATGACAAAATTGAATACATTTTCCATCAAGGAGATCCCAGGTCTCAGAGAAGGAAAAAGTGGCGCAGGTGATCAGGAGTAAGATTGGTGCAGTGGTTTTCAGGCAACCTTCATTTGCATCCTAAAGCCATCCATCTTCCTGAGCACCAAGGAAGAGCAGAGCTCAGCCTGCTCAGCCCCACAGCAGTAGGCATCATACAGGTTGGGAATCAGGAGGGCTGGGTGAGCTGGTGAGAGACGTTTCACACATTGCCTCCATCTCTGGAACACTTGGCTGTAGACAGTGCTGTTCATTTCTCACTTTTAAGAGTGCTAAAAGTTTCTCTCTCCTCCCTATGGGGGAGTGACCAAATGAAATTTAAGCATTTTCCTGCTGAAGCACTAATATATTTTGGTTGCCATTTGTTGTGTTCACTGTTACAAAGAACGATCTTTTTGTTAACCTAATCCAAATGATCACTTGAAGGCTGCACAACTATGTCATTTTTAAGCTACTGTATCATGATGGCCTTAGGGAAATTCTACAGATGCCTTGCCACAATCCATTTCTTATCCATGACGAGCTGCCAGGCTAGTTGCTTGGATTCATTTGCTACAGCTGTTTACCCCTTTGACCTTAAAGCTGCAAAGGTATGGTGCTAATGAAATATAAAGGAGGCTGCCTTTTAAATTACTGATTATAAAAACTATTTTCCACAGTAAAAAGGAACAGGAGACAGTATTCTTCCAGCTGAATGGAAATACTTGCGTGAGTATTTTGTCTTCATCTTTTAATAATTTTTGTCTTTCTTTCCTTTTTCTGTTAACCTGTAGACATAGATAAATGAGCAACACAATATTAACGTGCTTATTAGTCTGGAATAATTTCAGACAGACTAATATCTCCCTGACAGAAAATTGTCAGCTCAGGTCTATCATAGCATCAGTCATTGCAAGCTATTAAATTTCTGCAGCAGAGCTACTAGGTAGATACCTAGTTTTATTTATTTCTGCAGTTCAAACATATTCCATTTCCACTTTGACCACAGTTGCTCCTATCTGTGCTTACTTATTTGAAGTTATTTATAGGTGATACTGTCCTCAGCTAACAACTCAGCATGCAAGAGCTGATGAATATTAAATTATAATTTGTCTAAAAACCAAAAGCAACAAATCTAGGTCAATGATATTGCCTTGGGCAAAAGTCCACACAGGTTCTTTGGCATCACTAAATATTTCAGGTCCTGCCTTTCTGGTTGAAAACACCTGTAAATGATCAGGCAGGTGCCTTTTATGCAAGGGGCATATCATTTAAAAGCGTCTCAAGAGGTAATTGTGCAGATCCTGGGCTATGTGTTTGCTGAGAAAAACTAAATGTTACCCCACAATTATCCATTAATCTAATGACTGATCTTTGAGTTGTGGATTTGTATTTGATGCTTGTCCTTTTTTGAGGGAGAAACTTGACTCTAAACATTAAGCCACTGATCTAAACAAATAGGGGAATTTGAGTAGCTTCTCACATTCTCACTTGTTGAAGCTGTTAATTGGTTTAAAAATCATTTCACATTTATATCTGTTTTGCTGCATAACTGCTAGTTTCCTGGTAATTCATGCTGTACATATACCCCTCTATGGTCTCTTGTCTGCAGTAAATTAGTTCCCTCCTAATACAGGCTAATTTTCCTCTGGGACCACAGAGAATGGCTGAAGCCAGCCTTTGCAGGAGGTGCTAGCTTTGAACAGTAAGAATACGGGCATATCCACACCAGGTGGCTTAGGAACCAAGGTTCATTCCTTCTCAGTCTACAATGTAGGCACACCCAATGAACATAAAGTGGATAATTTCTGAATCTGATGGCAAGGTTATAAATCTGAAAAATAAAAAAATGAGGTTCGGGTTTTTTATCAGATGGTGTTGATCAAGCAGGAGAGCTGCAGCAGGACAGGCTGCCCCACTGCCTGCCATTCTCTCCCTCCCTTACAAAAAGCACTTGGTAGATATGGGGTTTGCATTCATTTAAATGAAGAATAAACCTTCATCCATGCAATGGAGTCCTCTGTTGGAAGAGATTATGTTTGTCACACATAGGCATTCTGAAAAATTAATTCCTCAATGAGTAATTATTTCTGTTCCTTGGCATCCTCCAAAGGTGTAGCAATATGTCCATGCCCTTGTATCTTCGTATGGATTTTAAACTTTTCTTGGTTGCATGCCTTCAGCAGTAATTCACAATACAATTAACTCTTTATTTTGGATTGATAGTGTGACTAGGACAGGGAAAACCAGACAAAAAAGATACTAAAAGTATAGTATAGCATTTTTTACCACTGTGGTGATGTTATTATGGTATGAAGCATTACCACAGCATTGAACAGTTCCCTCTTTGCTGAAAGGTGGGGAGAGGATATAATTTTCTGTGCTTGAATTATGTGTTGCTGCCTAGTGAAATATGCAGCAGAAAGGTCCTGCAGGTCACTACTGTGACTTAGTCTTGACAATGAAAATAAAAGATCTGCAGCTCTTAAAAATATCAATAAACGTTTTTAAGCATCAGTTTCAAGAGGAATATGTGTCATCTGAGGTGTCATATTGTGTGTCGCAGGATGGCACATGTCCCCAAGTGTTTCATTTTCATTCCTTGAAAAGACTTTGATTTCCAGTGGCTGCAAACAGCTTCAAGTGCTTATAAAAGAACTGTTTATATATACAGTTATAATAAATGTATATAATGATAACAGATTTTTATATTTATTGGGTATTTATGATGCATGTACTGCTGAAGTGGTCTAAACAAATGCAGCCTTCAGTTCACTTTCTTCTGCTTCACTTCCCTTACAGGACTATGCTGTAGAAGCCACTTGTATTTATCTTACCATTTCCCTCTATTGAATTGCAAGAGAGGAGGCTGCCACTTAAAAATATCAGAAAGATCTGAGTTCTCTGACCCTAGAAAATAGCTCCATATTGATTAATGACCTTACAGATCACAACAGAATTGTAAATAGCAGCATGTAAACAATGTTGCCAGGCTCTACAGGTCTCTGTGATTACATCTAATCGCTCTTCAGTCTTCTTGATGTTGATATTATAAAAGTGAAAGAGAAATAATTCATAGTTGCTTGATGGATATCTCATGAAACATAAGAAAATACTCAGAATCCTTTTGAAAACCATACTAAAGGCATAGCAGGAGCTAAGAATTTGTCCAACTGTTTCACACAGCTTTCAGCATAAACCTTGTCGCTTTTTTGTTTTGTTCTGTTTTTCTTGATGGTGCCTGTTCATGAAGTTTCCATGCTGGGAGACAAATTTAGTCATGATATGTCTCTTTAAATTTGACATCACACGTGCTAAGCTAGTGTGTATTGACACCATACAGAGGGTTACATGTGGAAGATTCTTACACTACCTGGTTTTTTAAACTGCTAGATGTACATAATGGCTTATACATAGTTAGGCTACAACTAAATAGACAAATTCTAGTCAAAAGTTGTGCTTGAAGAAGATTATGTGAAGGTGAAAACAGAGATCCTAACTTTCTGTGTGTTGCAGCTGAAACGGTGGGATGAAAAGATGACTGAAGTAGGTAGCTGAACAATCCTCGTGTCTAAACAGGATCGTGTTTGCTCATACAGTCCCTCATTTAAGGGAGCCCTAGAAAGGAAGTGAAGATGGAGAAAACAGATTAGGGAATCTCCAAACATAGGATCTTTGTGATGTAATGCATGAATAGAAGGCATAATGCTGGTAGTGATTAATACTCATGTGAATGAAGTGACAGGTTATTTCTACAACATGAGATACAATAGAAAAACACCTAGCATGGTGTCTAAAGAGCTGAGAAGCATGTAAGAGAGTCATGAATACATCATTGGGCTATTGAATAGCTTCATCCCATTGTTATATATCACTTCACTGCTATTCTTGCTACTTGCCACCTGGTTTCAGTAAGGATATCTGAGATAAGCTGCACAACTGAAGCTGCTGGAGTTCTTGAGTGGTGGGAAAGAAAGACTCCAGAGCTGTTGATACTGGGTAGTAGATAAAGCAGATGATCAGGAATGGCCAAGGACCCTGGAATGACAGTCATGGCCACTGGGAGAGACAAAGCAATGCAGAGATAAAAAGAAACCAGTGGTGGAAATCACAGCTGTCCCTGTCCGACTGCAAAGTCCAGCTGAATCTTATCCTGTGAGCAGAACATTTATTAGATCACCTAACCAGTGCAGATTCTCTAGTGTCTAATAAGATGAACTCACACGATAGCCTCTTTCTCAGCCACAATCAATAATATCACTCCCACATACAACTTCTTTTCATGGCTTTGTTGCTCTGTCAAATTTGATTGAAATTATTAAGTGGATTAAAGGGTGGAATATTGGCGGTTTGGAGGGCTGGTTATGTGGACAAGTACACATATTCAAGTACAGTCATACAGGTTTTGTTGCTTTCAGAATTTAGTTTACAAAGGCTATTTAATGAAAAGTAAACAAAGTCTTTCCTTGAAGTGTGAAGCATTCTGCTTTCTCCCAAGACAACTTACCAGTGAAAGCCTTCTCTTTAAAAGGTCATAGCTAATTTCTGCCATAGAAATTGCTGAGGTCACCAAAGGTCTCTTCAAGCTGCAGACACTGTCAATGTTTTGGTTCTCTTTAACCAAATATATCATTTACTCACTATATTCTTTCTATGTCTGTGTAGATGTTCTGTAATTTATTAAATCTGTCCAGATGATATAAAAAAAAAAACAAAATCAAATCATGACTTCCTAAGTAGCCATAAGAAAGAGAAGTAAAATACATATGGAAAAATACATTAAATCGTAGAAATAGATGTTGTCTTACCCTTCAAATGGCAAATATCTCTTTGACTCTCACCTTAAGTTTTATCTACATGTTCACATTCCTTCTATACATCCACATTTGTGCATTGTAGGACATAAAGTGGAAATCTGTAGATAAAAACTTGGACTTTTCTTTGCCCCTTTTTATTTTACTGAAAATAACAAATGATTTGCAGAGATGAAATCAATCATATTCCTGTTAATGAGAAAAAAGGACTGAAGCAAACTATTTAAATGAATGTCTACAACTTTCTTTATTGTGCTTCCAATAATTTAATGTATTTACATTCTTTGGTGATGAAGCATCTTCTGCACTCATTTATCTTAGGAGATTGTTGTGGTTTAGGCCCAGCTGGCAGCCAAGCACCATGCGGCTGCTCTCTCGCTCACTCCTCCCCCACGGTGGGACGGGGAGGAGAAAATATGACAAAAGACTCCTGGGTTGACACAAGGACAGGGAGGGATCACTCACCAATTATGGTGACAGAAAAAACAGACTTGACTTTGGGAAATTAATCTAATTCATTACCAATCAAATCAGAGTAGGACAATGAGAAATAAAACCAAATCTTAAAAACACCTCTCCCCTACCCATCCCTTTTTCCCAGGCTTATCTTCACTCTACCTGATTTTCTCTACCTTCTCCCTCTGAGTATCACAGGGGAATGGGGAATAAGTTGTGGTCAGTTCACATGTTGTCTCTGACACTCCTCCCTCCTCAGGGGAGGACTCCTCACACTTGTCCCCTTGCTCCAGCGTGGGGTGCGTCCTATGGGAGACAGTCCTCCATGAACTTCTCCAAAGTGAGTCCTTTCCATGGACTTCAGTTCTTCATGAACTGCTCCAATGTAGGTTTGCAATGGGGTCACAAGTCCTGTCAGCAAACCTGTTCCAGCATGGCCTCCTATCTCTCCATGAATTCACAGGTCCTGCCAAGAGCCTTCTCCAGTGCAGAGAGTTCCCATGGTATCACAGCCTCCTTCAGGTGCATCCATATGCTCAGGTGTTTGGTCATCCATGAGTTACAGGCAGCTATCTGCTCCACTGTTAATCTGCATGGGCTGCAGAGGGACAGCCTGCCTTGTTACTGTCTTCACTGCAGGCTGTGGAGAAATCTGTGCTTCGGTGCCTGAAATGCCTCCCCCACTTCTTTGCTGACCTTGGTGTCTGCAGAGTTGTTTCTTTCACATATTCTCACTCACCATTCCTGCTGCAATTGCTCACATGCAGCAACTTGCCCCCCCTTCTTAAATATACTGTCTCAGAGGCACTATAACCATTGTTGGTAGACTAAGCCTTGGCCAGCAGCAGGGCCATCTTGGAGCCAGTTGGCATTGGATCTATCAGACATAGGGAAAACTTCTTACAGCTCCTCACAGGAGCCACTCCCGTACCCCCCCAGCTACCAAAACACCACCACAGAACCCAGATACAGAGATCTATACTGAATTATCTATAGTGACCTATTTTGTGAAAGAGACAGAGATCAAGTGCCTTTGAAATACATGGCTAACTAGAGGAGTAGGTAACAATTCGTGAGATTTAGTAGGTGTCATGCTCAATCCTTATTTGCAGGATAGCCCAACGACACACCTCAGCAGTAAATGCCTCCTGTCCTGTAAGCTAAAGCTGCAGCACCTTCGCTTTCTATTTACAGCCTGTTTCAAACATTGCAGAGCTTGCATGTTCCATCCAAATCTTACCTGTGGTCTTGAAATAGCCACATAGGTGTCTTCTGTGGCTCCTGCACCACTAAGTGAAAGTGCTGGAATATCCCATGCCTTGGCTATGTGCTGACCCCTTGGTTTATCATAAATAGTTTATGTATGACATAATCCACATTATATGGCAGAGAAGAACTGCTCTCACTTGCTTTTCAATACTGTTTGGCTGGCTATTGTGCTAGAGAAGATATTTTCCTTTTAAATATCTTATTTAATAGTCAATGAGAATGACATAAAACCCCCATAAAATATTTTGTACTGTAACTATTCTTAATGGTCTCAGACAGATGAAGATTATGTTTTAAGATATGTGAATATTGCTGAACAATGTTATGTCTTGATTGTCTGTTTCTTAATTTTATGTTATTTTTGTTACTCTAACTTCCTGCTGAAAATAAGATTGCATCTGCTTCTCTATAAACCCATTTGCTAATACACCTGTCAGCCTTCTTTCTTCTAATGAATTATTATATTTGTTTCCTCATTAAAACTGAAATAAACAGCAATAATTATGCTGATAAACTTTAAAAAAATATATTAAAATCTGGTAGTTTGGATAGTAGATATTACTTTATAGCACATGCACACTTTCAGAACTGTAACCACTCTACTTCCCTCATTCCTCATTTTTGCACTGCTATAAACTATTATTTAGATATGTGATTGAATACCATCAAAAATCAATAGGACAGAAATACATAGTTCAAGTTTTCCTTAAGTAAAGCCATCCAAAAAGAAAATATACCTTTGATAGCAAATCAGAACATTAACATCTCAGTGGTATGGACGTTTGTTTCTCCCCTGATGGTTGAATGCCTGACTCTGTTCCTCACAAAATCATGAGCAGAACTGACACTCACATTAATGAAGCAAGATCAGGGGCCAGAAGGGACACATTCCTGATGAATGTACCTGCATTGCCCATCATACGTGAAAGTGTAACATTTTAAATGATTCACCCACTGATATTTAGCAGTCGTTATGTCGAGAGCGATAATGGTGATGGAAGAGTTCTTCCAACCTATGATTGTTGCCAGAAACCCATGTACTCTGCTGAACACAGTTTTTAAAGTGAAGCTACAGAATTCCAGACTGGAGAGCAGCCCACCCAGGGCCAATAAATCGCAAATTATAGCAATCGGCTGTGGCAAAAACTGTGTATAAAAAAAAAGACTTGTGCACATCAGAATTTTTTTGTACCTAGATTATCCTGTACTCCCAAAATTCTGGTTACTGAAGACTTTGTTAGTTTGCTTCACTTAACCATATTGCCTGTTCTTTTCAAACAAAAACTACACTAGATTCATAGATATTTACAACTAAAAATAGATCAGTACACACATTTTTTTAATTAAAAAATTATTTGTAGAATACAAACCTTTGTCAAAAAACTCTTTGAAGAGTAAAATAATTGAAAATATAAAATTTCCTCACATGGGTGATTTCACCATAAATGGAAACAAAATTTTACACATAAGGTCCAAGAACAATCTTAAAGAAGAAATCTGTGTTTAAAAAAATCTGACTCTAAAAAGAGATATGAAGAAAAAAATGTCCTATCATTGTTCACACAGACTTATTTCTTTCCTAACAGCAATTTGTAGGCTGACATCTGCATGTTATCTGCTACAGTGTACCACACCAGCTTATTTCAGTTTGAGCTTTGTAGACTTAAAATTTTATTTCTCAAAAAGTGTATTCTAGAAATCTGTCAGGATTAGAAATCTTGTGACTCTGATTCACTACTCTGAGGATGAAATTCTGGCACATAAAGCATTTTGTTATAGATGGTAATCTGTTTTTTATTTCACACTATTATTAATATCAATGTTAATGTTAATATCAATTGTGTCTGTGTTATTATTTATTATCATTGATACCTATACTAGGATACATTATATCCATGACACCCAATAACATGTGGTCATATGCTGTAATATAATAAAAAACCACCAATAGTAATAATGATAACTGGTAAAAAATTAACAGCATTTTTATAATACTCAAAGCTTCCAATCAGAAGTGAAGTCTCATCAGGTTCTAGAATCACTTAGAAAGCCACAGTTTTTCTCCCACAAAACATATCTATAAAAGTTTTGAGATAGGGAAAAACATGCCAATATATAGAATTCCTCATCAATCCAAATTGTATAATTCTTTCAACTTCAGAATAGTTAAGGAAAAAACCATCTCTGATATGATGTAGTTTGTTGCTTATTCTTACGTAGTTCGGTTTTCCTGAGCAATGGCATTAATCCCACTCTGAAGATGAGGCAGCACATCAATCACCAGGGAATTGTTTCTCCTCAGGGCCTTTCTGGAGCACTTGTTTCTTATGTTCAGCCATTGCCAATGGTTTCATACAGTCTCTCCCTACTAGGTAGGCTGTTGGACTTATGGAAGACTTCCAATTGCTTTCTTACCATCTGTTGCTACCAAAGATAATTGTAAACAACTGTATTACATAGGTGTTGCCTTAGGAGTAAATATAAAAGCCTTTAATCAGAATTATAGGGGTTTTTAAAAAGCCTTCCAAATTCTGCCATGTCTTCAGGGAACTAAGGAACAAAAAGCTCACAGCTTTCCTAATTGGAATACTAGAATTATTTAACGTGAGTACAACTCTTGGGTTTCTCCTGACTCAGAGTACATTCCTTTGAAAACCCTTGCAGAGACTTTAATAATTTAAATACTTTTTTTTTTTCCCCCAGTCCTGTAGAGTAGATGTTCTCCAATACCAAAACCAGTAATGAAGGGCTGATAACATTGCAGACACATGGGCCTCCATGACCTTGAACTTTAGTATTTAACATTTCTTATGTGCACAGTATGTGAAGAAGATTCCTTTTCCCTGGTATAGATGGTTAGAATGACTGAATGAGGAAGAGACAGGGAAAAAGGATGGTGTATCTTGCTCAGGTAATTAGCTGCTCTCTACTTCACCTCAATCTGAGCTCAACTTAAAAAGAAACAGCTCAGCTCCCCTGGGAGTGCTTGGAATAAGCAATGTGCACAGGTATCGGTAGCCATGGGAGGTCCAGCTGGAAGAGCGCTGTGCTTCAGTGTGGGGGAAAAAGCTGAGACGTGTCCTTCATCCCTGGGGCCATGTGGTGTTCTGATAACCTACAGAGGGCTCCCAAGAGAAAAATGTTAAAGCTGAATTATCTCACTTCCCTAATAGCTGTGGCTAATAGAGAATCCCAAGCCACAACTCCAAACTGGCCAAAAGTCTGAGGAAAGTTTATCCCTGGATTACAATACTTGGGGCTGTAGGTTTTCTCTGTGCTGATGTGAATCAGAAATGCTGTCATTTGTATGTCAGCCTGGAGAGTCATCTCTAACTCAGGGAAACCACAAGAATTTCTGAATTAGTTTTGTTACAATTCAGCTCCAGTTCTGGGAAAGGAAATATACTCTTACAACTGATCTATCTATCTATCTTTTTTTTTTTTTTTTCCTATGCCTATACTACCTAACTAGGACAGCCGTAAGGTACAGTTAGCTCAGCTGAAGCAAAATAAACATTTTCATACCTATGGGAGTAAGTAACATATGCCTTTTCCAGGAGCACTCTAGGCATTGGTACTCATATGCTACATTTTCACAACAGTTCTGGTAAGAATTATCTTCCAAACTTCTCCCTGGGATGAGTAGTGAATGTTGTTCACTGATCATGCCCAGATGCCATGCACACAGTTCTGCTCTGAAAATTAAAATAGTTTATGGTATGGGCAGAGGCTGTTCCATGCCAGTTGACCTCATTGCTAGGGTGTGCTCATCTTAGGTGGCTTTACTTTATTCATATTTTGCTGAAGGATGCTTGCTGTTCTGGGGTCAGCCATGTCAATAGGGGTTTGGAAGGAACCAAAGTACATGGTTGGTGATACACATGCAGTTTTGTGGTCACAGCTCATGATGCATGGGACTGTGGCTGAATGAGGAATATCTTTGTCTCTGGCTTTTGAAGTTTTAACAATAGTGCAGATGAAAACTAATAAATACCTGTTGGATGCTCTGTGGTTTTTCCTTTTCTTATGTCTCATTCTGCTTTTTATGTGCAAGGCAATGCCTGGCAGACTGACAGGGGATTATGGGATGTAACAGTATTTCTCCCCCCACCCCCCCCCACCTCCATTTGTGATAGATCTAAAGGGAAGATTATGGTACAAACAAGAGAGGCTGTGTTTGTAAAAGCGGGGGGAGAATGACAATGCTTACACCACTGTTAATGTGAATGTCCAAGAGCAGAGGAGATGAGGTTCCTCAGAGCCCTGATATAGCTGTTTTTACTTCCACACTGAAACACTCTGAAGATTTCAGTCCAGAGCTAATTTCAGAACATCTGAATTAGTTTGAAATTCACTTGGATTAATTCTATAAACCTTAACAGATAGCCTTGGAGGCTCTGGAATCTTCATCTTTCACCATAGCTTATACAAAACACCTGTTCAGGATTGACCTTGGTGTAAACAGAATCTGTCTTGGGCCAACCACAGGACAGCATATCACTTGAGGTCTCTTTTTCCTTGTTTTTCTAAGATGGGTAAGAACATGAAGAAAATGAGGCCCTGACTAAAGTCTGAAGATAAACTCCTTACTGTGCTTGCTATGTTCATTCCAGAATCCAACCAGAGTCTAATGGATTTGTCTATCTATCTCATACATTTTAGTAATAGCAGACCATTTTTAGAACACGTTGACATCTCATGGTTTCAGCAAACTCAGAGAGATTTGAATTGCTGAAAAGCAAACACTTCAGGGTTTTTTTGTTCTCTTCTCCCCCCCTCCAAATTCTATATGGAAAAGTAAGATAATCACATAAATTTTAATGGCACAGTAAAAATAGCTACTCACAAAGGTTCAAAAGACTACCAATTAATTTGGTAGTTTGTTTTGTAAATGGGCATACTTTGCCTCTATTAGATTACCCTTTTCTAGCAAGTGACTTCAAACATTAATAACCTGGAAAAATCAGGTCAGGTGCCTAGCACCTACCTTTTCAGTTCACTTTGAACTGAAAACATCTTCATCCAATGCTGTCAGGTAGAGGATGTGGGATAGAGATTGCATTGAGGTTCACAGAAAGAGACCTTAATATTAAGGAGTTAGAAAAGTTTCTAAACACAATTGCAGATTCTCCCTGTTCTGAAAGTTACAGTGGCTTTTGGCAAAGTTCTGCACCTTGGAACAGACTTGAAATCTTTAAAAGCCAAGTAAACAGGCAACAAAGTCAACAGTCATATTGCAATTAAATAATTTGAAAGCATGCATATGTCTGTGTCTTCTTATCTGTCTGTGCAAATATTCTGTATTAAGAATTATCAACATCAGAATTCAGGAGGGTGATTAAAAATGTTTGAGGATAAAGACAGTAAATAAAAAATTTGTTTGTCTCATTCATTGTGAAACAGCAGTATTGATAACAAGTTCTGTCCTTGCAGGAAAAAAATGCATTTTAGAGGAGATTAGGACTTTTAAAATAATGTTCACTCATTGTACTACAGTATGAAAAAGAAAACAATGGAAACTTTGAGTTGGTACAAGTAGAAGGACAAAGCAATCATACCAAGTTCAACAATTCCATTGTGTGTCCATGAAAGTCTCTCAGAATCATAGAATCACAGAATCATTCAGGTTGGAAAAGACCCTTGGGATCATCGAGTCCAACCATCAGCCTCACTCTGCAAAGTTCTTCCCTACACCATATCCCCCAACACCACATCCAAACAACCCTCAAACACATTCAGGGGTGGTGACTCAACCACCTCCCTGGGCAGCCTGTTCCAGTGGCTGACTACTCTTTCTGGGAAATATATTTTCCTATGTCCAGTCTAAACCTATCCTGTTGCAGTCTGAAGCCATTCCCCCTTCTTCTATCGCTAATTACCTGTGAGGAGAGACCAGCACC
>JANHFX010020369.1:0-35964 GCA_027560015.1 Chloroceryle amazona | reverse complement strand
AGGAAATAATAGAAAAAGTATATAGTATATATACTATATATACTATATATATATATTAGTAGAGTGTTTCTAATTACATCCTGTCCAGCAAGATAAGAAACTAACTTCCTAAAGAAAGTTAAAATTAAGAGTTTACACTGCATATTGCTTAAGTCTTACAAGTACAGGTATAGATACACATCCTTATTAAGAAGATTGCAGATGCTGCCCTTGCTTGGCTGTATCTAGTTTTACAAGCAGTATGGAAATCCAAGGCTCAAATTTTACCTTGGGCTCATTTATACACAGCTACTGTGGCTTAACTTGTAGAATCTTAAACAATTTATTAGCTGGAAGTTTTCCATGGCTAGAGCAATCATTTATCTTGACATATGTGTAAGATTCAAGAAGATGAAAAAGGGGGTAAACACACTGAATCAATAGCAAAACAGAGAGACACAGCTATGGGCTGCTGCATGGCTCTCCTTGAAATGGGGGCATCCTTTTGTGAGCCTATAGTTTTCAAATAAAGAAATTACTTAAATGCATCTCAGTATGTATACCAGTGGCCTAATGTAGTATATCTTCTTGTCACTTTTACCTTCATGTTCCTTCTTTCCAGCTCATTACAGCTTGTTTCCAGCTTGCCAACACTTCAGCTCTGATCACTATGCTGTTTCTGCAATGACAGCACTTCTATATTAAGTTCTGTGGGTTTGAACAGATTGCTCATTGAGAGCAAAAAGTTCACTTGTAGCATTAGGACTATAGCTTGTAGTCTTTTCCTTTTCTACTATGTAGTAACTAAATTCAATAAAAGGATAGTTAGTGTCTTGTTCTCAATTTCTTGATAATATTGCAATGCATATAAATACCACTGTTAATTACAGATCAGTGTAGGAAAAACACAAAACACAGCTCAATTGACATGCCAGTTGAAACAATAGATGAGATTGCATTGGTTCCTCCTCTGGTGTTTTTTGAGACTATTCATTCCTTACTTGAGATTTAAGCTACCTTGTTCCCTATACTCTTCCCAGAGACAAATGACCGGTTAGTGATGTATATCTGCAAGCAACTTTTCTGTTTATTCAGTTATTGAAGGGATTGTATTACTATTAAACAAGAAAGAAATATCTATATCCTACAAGCAAAATCACATAAAAACATGGATGGAGACAGTGCTGGCAATACTAGGTTCTGCTGATACAGGTTAAAGTTGTTAGAAATATCTTTTCAGCATGTGAAGCAACACAATGTCCTATTACATCACAGGAGTAAGGAGTACAGCAAGATTCGCCTTTGCCTGTTTCATGTTTGATCAGGCCACCATGAACTGCAGCCTAGCAATGCCTGCCAACTTTCTCCAACAGAGCAGAAGACAAGCCCCAATACCAAACTGCAAAACCATGAGGTACAGCCCTATTTGTGAGAAAGTCAGTAATGCATGAGGTCCAAGAGCTCTATCATTAATCCTAGCCCTTCTGTACTGCACTTCTGTCCAAAAAAAAAAATAAAATAAAGCAACCCTGAATAAATATATTTGGGAGAAAAGTATGTGTCTTCCTGTCTAAAGAAAACATATCTGGAAAAATCTTCAATGCTATGATACAGTTAATATATATTTGGGATAAGTCTGATATGATACAGTTGGGATAAGTCATAGCAACACATTCAGTTATATATGTGCTCTTTATCATGCAGAATATACTTTTTTTGCTTCTTAGGCCTGTGTGAAACACCTACCATACCACACTGAGTACCCACATGAATCTAAAGGGAAGTTTTTAAGATTTCTAATTTATATCTTACTAAACTGTAAATTTTTTTTAGGTTTGGGTAGTTCATGCAGAAATTTATTTAATTTTATCTGCAACTTTAAGAAAATTTTGAAATTATGTACTACTCATCGCTGGTTTACAATATATGGCATGCATCTCATCAGTATTAATAATAGATGACTTTCTGGAAATGAGCAGAAATGCTCATCACCTGAGTCTCAGGTGATAAAAATCAGCAAAAGCTCCTTCGGAGACCATTTATCTGCACTAATAATAGTGCAGAAATTGATCAAAAAAGCCTTACATAATTTTACTACTATGAGATGTATTTACCAAAACAGACCGCCATGTATTTGTTGAATTCAGCCTTCTTGCTTCAGCTATGATACTTAATATTTTTGATTAATTTCTTATTTCTCAAGCAATACTTGGTTCTGAAAGGCACCACTAAGTGAAATTAGTGAAATACTGTCCTAATGCTTAATTTCCTGTCTCACTTCTCCCCAATTGTTCCTGTTTACAGACTCCCCACTGACTAAAGCAAGGTAACTTTAAAAGTCATTCACGTCGGAAATTTCTAGTTTTAGCTAGAAGTTAAGGGAACTAAAAAGCACTAAAAAATTGGCATAATTTTGGAGAGCATACCTAAACCTAATACAGTTTTACTGCTAGTGCAATCTATAATAACCATTCTATAATGAATATTTATGAATAAACTTCACATCTCAGGCAGTGGTATTTTATAGATAAATTTCCTTTACAGCTTTATTCCAATAAAACTTGAAAAAACATATAAATAGCTATTTTGTTTTAAGTGCTGCATGATTAGAAGAGCCTAGACTTCTAGAGTGCCTCTCACATAAACTGTTAAATATGCACTGTGCTACACAGGAAATACACAATTGTTCTGCTATGACAGAAAGGTTATCTCTATTCTATTCAGAATTCCCAAAGCTCATAGATAGAAAAGTATTTTTTTTCAAACTTAGAAAGCCTACAGCTTTTGCTGTGCTCTGTTTCAATTCCTCTCCTCCTCTCTCTTAATTGCTTAGGGAGATTAGCAAATTTGGCCCAGAACCCATCCTGCAGTGTTCCAGAGTGCTCTCTGTTCTTAGACATGTAGCCAAATTGATTTTACCAATAATGTCTACTTTTACATGTTCTGATCCTATAAAGCCTCCAAATTTATGGATCAATTTAACTTTATTTGGCTCCTATCCTTAAAGGGATCATATATTTGCCATTAATCTTCAATTGTATTCCATCTGCTCTCAAGGTGATTTCTATTGCTTCCTTACATACTATGGAGCTACCTGCCAAACAATCTTCCTGCTACAAGGCTATGTGTTTTTCCAAGAATAGTTGCATCAGGGTATTTCATTCTTGTTTCATAAGCTGATTATCAGCAGCACTGGATCATAATATTCAATTCATTTGAAGCATTATATTACTGCTTTGGAAAGCACCTTCAACTTTCCATTTTCTTTCAGATTGACTGTGCACTGTATCCAACATTACTCTCACTGAAAAAACTGTTAAGTATTCCCTAGGGTAGTAGTTGAACCTTGGTTTTTGGTTACCACATGGTAAAAACGTGTAAATTGCACGGCACAGTTGAAACCAAAGGCAATGCTGGCATAGGAATCCCCTGAATCACAAATTTCTGGAGCTGAAAGTATGCTGTGAAAATTCCCTATAAACTTGCCTTGTTTTTATTTTCTATCTTAGACAGTATTGGATTGGCCAGCATCATTAAGAGGAAGCTAGATAAGATAGACTGTTGGTTTAACCTCTGTTATGGTTTAGGGACTCAAACCAGAACAACCAGTCACAGAGGTTTTCCTGTTGTGTTGGTTTGTGTTGGCTACACTGCAGTAACTGCCTCTGTGTGTGCTCATTCATACATCCCAGAGAGCACATTGAGATGTGAGATCTTCTGTGAGACCATCTTCCTTCAGCTGTAATCCATACCCTAACATTATCAACAGTATTTCACTTGGGCAAGCAATACAGAACCAAGAATGGAGGAAAAAGCACTGACACTGAGGGGTAACAGTTTCTCATTTGCTTATAGAGAATGAACTGAATTTCAGCAGCTCATAAGCAGACTCTCTAAACACTTCACATCAAAGTATTCTTCTCTATGGGCTTTCATAGCTTTCCATGTAAGGAAGATAACTAATAGTTGACTAAAAGCTGAAGATAATGTTCCTACAGCAGAATCCTACAGATTCTAGTAGCCTAACTTTCTGGAGCTTCACATGGAAAGAAAACTTTAACGTCTGCCACAGTCTGAACTCTATAGCTTTCTAGATACTCAAGAATCCAGATTCTCTGGATTTCTCTGTATTGAGGAAAGAAATAGTTCATATGAACCAGCTTTTGTGCACCATCTACCCCTTTGAGATTGACAGTTTTATAATAGAGCTTCTACATGGACCACATTCTCTGTAAACAAAACATATAAACTATTACTGGAGTCATCCATTGGAAAAATTCTCTGAACACCCTGAAAACTGAGAATAAGCTTTTTTTCTTTTTTTTTTTTTTTTTATTATGCTCTAACAACTCCCTATTCATATGCCTGGCCTACTTCAACTCCTATCAAAGTCACAGCTCCTAGTGTCCAGGACTTTAAGCCCAACTACAATCCTAAATAATAGCTTCCAGATGGGTAGGAAACCCAGGACTACTACTAGAAAATTAACAAGAAGTGAGTCACAGCTGCAGGTAGCATCTCCCAAATTATATCTTCCAGCCCATCTGAATTCATTAAATTCACTTTAGCAGCTACATTAGCTCTGCAGAAGTAATTCTCTATAACTATATTCCAGCCATAAACTTATCCTTCAAAAGGAGAAATCTGCCTTTAACTCCTTGAAATTTCAGAGGCTGTTCACAGTAACTGGTGACAACCTTTCTTTCAACTCTTGTGTCTACATGTGGCTTTGCAAACCCTTTCTGAAATCCTTGATTATACTTCAGCAAGATACCCAACATATCACAAAGGTTGGGAAAGTGGTCTCATGTAGCCTACTGCTTGTTTCTATTTATGGTTGTTCAAGAGCTGAAGTGGTTATCTATTTCCAAATAAGTATGTTAATCAGGAGTGGGTAAAAGCTTAGGAAAAGTGAATTTCCAGAGACAAAGAATAGCTGTGGGTGGTGAATTAATAATTAAATGGGATTAGAGGGGTCAAAATCCAACCAATTTCCAATACCTTATGGAGAGGCAGGGCAAGACTTCTGCTCGGCACGGCATGCACCAACCCGATTGTTCTCTGCTCAGCCACTCACTCTGCCTGATGGATTTCATCATCCTGGAGCTGTGCTGTCTGTGTCTGTGCTGGAGGTTAGAATCAGGCTCTTGCTGCAATCAAGGGAAATCTTCCCTTTGCTCTCAGCTTAGAGGTTTTCATCTGGGTCCTGTCCAAGATCAGGCCTGAAGAGGAGAACCAGGTCAGATACAGGCCTGTGCAGTGTGCACCTTCCTGGGGAGGGGAATGGACCAAGACCTGTCCAGGCCAGGATGGGGGTCTTCGGGGAGCCTGGCTCAGTAGGGCACATGACCATGCCCTGGCTGTGGGGAGCTGAAGACCAACCCTGCTGCAGGCATCACTGGGCAGGGACTGATCAGCCTGTGAGCGGAGCTGAAATGGGGTCCCAAGCCATGGGCATGGTGGAAGAGCCCCAGAGGGTCTGGCAAGGACAGCCAAGATGGGCTGTTACCTCAGGGCCTGGACACACAGTTACCTATAGCATCAAATTAAGATAAGAGATTCATTATATTCACTCTTGCATTTTTCATCAGGCAGCAGGATGCTCATAAACATCATCCACATCCTCATTACAAAACTTCAAAATTCATGACTGTGCTCATGGTCTTGTCTTTATTCAGTGGATACTTGGAAGTCATTTGTGGACTGACAAGTCATCTCCCCTCTCCTCCTTTCTTCTATAACCTTTCTAAACCTATATATAAATGTGACCTATATAATCCATCTACATTCAGCCATCTTTGAGGCAAATTGCATTACTTGCTCAAGTTTCTAATATAAAGCCTATTTTATTTAGTGGATACATTCCAAAAGATGGGATCCTCCATAAAGCAAAGAGCTAATCCAAGGTATCACATGGCCATGACTTCAAAGTGTCACAGTCTTTGATGGCTATGAGTCTTCAGAACATTAGTTTTAATTCCCTCCCAAAGGGCAGTACCTCCTACTGAATGATGTTCTGCACTTGTGCTTGGGCAGAGCATATTGAAGAGGAAGAATGACAGTATTTGACTGCATAGAAATCTAGGACCAACTGGATGTTCTGACACTTTTTCTTATCCGCAACTGAACCCAGTCTCAATTTATTTAATTGCACATTGAGCTCTTACAGTGACATTATCTTCATATACCTGAAAACGCATAAACACATAAATCCTCTAGAAAGGTGTATGCAATTTGAATTTTTTGCCATATTGAAATACAGAAATTAAGATGGATGAGAATCATTTGCTGATTAAAATGTACAATTCTTTCTGAATAGAAAGTAGTTGTAAGCCCATTTGCCTATTTTCTTTTTATAGTTAAGGTCTATGCCATACTCAGAGATACAATACAAGTCGTTTCCTTAGCAACCATCAGATTCCGAAGGAAAACATAAATCCAATATTTCTAAGTAACAGAGAAAACCAATTAATTCCAGAATATTAATTTCCATCTATCTTAAAATTATTAGCAACTATTCCAAACTGAATTACAGTATGCATTATTATCCTTCATAGAATAAATCTCTCCAAATTAGTTTAGTGAATTTTCCAAATTAGCTTGGAAAATTTAATCAAAATCATTTGCATGTAGGTAGTAGTAAACAACTTTCCACTTTCTGTCTACCTATTGCAGCATTTTCAATTTCAGTTAGTATTTTAAACATTGTTAAAACATATTAATGATATACAAATCATTTGTGTATTGCTAAAACAGCATTTACCATTGTTTTTTTCATAAAGCACAGAAGCAGACAACAAGCTGGTTTGAAATCTCAGTTTGTTTTTGCTGGATCAAATAACTTGAATTTACAAAAATTCAGAATAACACTGCTGACTCTCATCTATGTGAGGATAAACTTTCAAAGGGAATTGAATGTGTCGTTTGTAACGAGATTTTCCTAAGTGTGCAAACAAACAGGATGAAAGAATAACTGCTCTCAACTTCCTCAGTCCATCTTAACCCACTTCTGACTTTGAAGCCAAGAATAACAGATTGTATTAAATCTTTAGCTACTGAGTTTAGTTATCTAAGGCGTTTACTAAATTTGTAAATGCTTATTCAGTTTCATATTAGCTAAAGGAAATTACAGAGACTTTGTTTACTCTTGATATTAATTTGCTCAGCATTTCAACTTGCCTAATTTTGAAATAAAAAAAAAAACAACTGGCTCTGCTCCAAATCTCCTGAAGAGACTAATCATGAACATCAGGAAAGGTTTTGCTGATCTTTTTATCATCCATAACCCTCATTTACCCAATTTTTTTTGTAATACCCTATAACTAATCCAGCAGATTTTCCTCCAGCCCTGTCATTATACTTGACTTTGCAGTTTTCAGGAAAAAAAAGATGTCAATTCTTAGTATGTGCTAAAATGGTGCCATTGTTGGGCATACCTTCAAGAAACCAGGCCTGTTGACAGGTGAAGGGGTCTCAACTGACCAAGTGGGGTGAGAGTGTCCTGGACAACAAGGTGGCTGGATTTATGAACAGAACTTCAAATTGGATATAGCAGCGGGAAGGGGATGGAGTACCAAACACTCGAGCCAGTGGCTGCTGTGGCCTTAGGAACTAACAGGGAAATCCACCTATGAGTTGTCTCAAGGGAATTAGGGTGAACTCCTCTACAAAGGGGATGTGGCTGATAACCTACCTGAAGTGCCCCTATACCTAGACATTCAGCATGAGAAACAATCAGGAGCTGGTAGCCACTACATGGAAAACTACAACCTGATTGCTATCACAGAAACTTGGTGGGATGAATCACACAATATGAATGCTGTGATTGATGGTGGAGGAGTTCCCTCCATTCCAAAATGGAATTGATTGCAAAGTGCTATTTTTGAAGAATGGCAATGCACAGGTTGACAACTTATGAGTGAAAATTAAAGACCAAGGAAAAGGAAACTTTTTGGTTAGTGTTTGCTGTGGACTATCTGATCAGGAAGAAGAGGTTGATGAAAAGTTCTTTTTCAACTGCAAGAAACATCACAGTTGCAGTCCCTGATCCTGACGGGGGATTTTAAACACCTGGACAACATACATATACAGTCATACTCTCCTAATAGCATAAAGCATTTCAGTAAATAAGATACTTAGGACAAGAGGAAATGGCCCCAAGGAAAATTTAGATTGAATATTAGGAAGAATTTCTGTACTGAACAGGTTATCAGGTGTTGGAACAGCTTGCCCAGGGCAGTGGTTGAGTCTCTATCCCTGGTGACATCCCTGGTGGTATTTAAGAGCCATGCAGACATAGTGCTGAGAGATATGGTTTAAACAAGGAGTTGTCAGTGTTAGATTAATGATTGGGCTTGATGATCTTAAAGGTCTCTTGCAATCTAGGAAATTCTGTGATTCTGTGAAATTCGTACTGAATCGATGAAACAAAAGAGTTACTGTCCCATACCTGTTTTGTGCAAGAAAAATCTTCCCAACCTTTACATTCAATTGGATATGGCCCATAAACTCTGCTTCCATCTAGAAGTTCATTTGTGTAAGAAGCAAGAAGAATTCATATATCTACACAAGAATAAATCTGCAGTGACCTTCTCTGAATATTTTAAGACCAGTTTGCACTTCTAGTAATCCAGCATGAAATCATACTTCACCTATTCAAGTAAAGGCCAGTAGCTTAGACAGATAATGTTATTTTGTACAAGCTCAGTTGTTGGAAAACTTCCATTCACTCCCTGTGTAGCAGATGATATCTTAGCAATGGAAAAATTATAAGCACTAAAAATTAAAGAAGTCATAATTTTTGCAGGTCTGGAAGTGAACAGTCTTTTCTTAATATAAATTCTGAACAGCTTACACAACAGGACAAGGTTTTATAATATATGTAATTACCATGTTTTTAAATATTACAGAAAACTTACTGACAATTGCAGAGCCCAAAGTGTGAAAAAAAGTAATTGATATTACTAAAAAACTTCATAATTTCTAATCTCAGAACAAAAAGAAAATACTGGAAAAAGACAGAACTGGGTCACTTCACAATGGTGCAGTAAAATGTGACAATGTGGTGTATGCTAACTGGTTTAGAATTGGGAAAAAAGGTTGGTAGCTATTTTTAATCACACCTGGTTACATACATAGTTCACAAAACCTGGTTATATTACTGGCATTAATAAAGGCATATAACATTTTGAAATATTTTGTGTAAAATAATGGATTGAGCAGTTCACAGTCATAGGCAAGATATTTCACTAGATCTATGCATTTTCCCCAAGGTACCAGGAATAATAGTGCAACTTTTCAGGTTTTTTTCAATAAATCTTGCCATTCTACTGAGAAAGATACATTTTCCAAATAAAGGTACTTTCTTTAAAATCAGCTCTGTTGTAATTATCATTAAACAGGAAAAAAAGAGTAAGCCATACCTCTATGTGTGTTGTAGGGTGTAAATAGCACAGTTTGCAGACCTACCAGAACATCCAAATGCACTGTGAATTACTTTGGGCACTTTCCGTACTGGGTTTATTAGTCATGACATTCAAACTTTAACTTGCTGCATTCTAAGTTGTGCACTCACTGAATTAGTTCATTAGTTTATTGTGAAAATTAGTAATAGATATCTCTCAGAACCAAGTAAGTAATACCTGAGCCTGAGAAACATAGATCTGTGTTTTGAGAGTTACCTGTTGGCAAAAACAGTGTAGTGAAGTGAGAAATGATACAGAGGAACAAGATATAGTCAAAAGACTCAGAAAGACACACTTGGCAACAACAACAAGAACATGTCCAGGCACACCCACAAAAGCCATACCTTCTCTTACACTTCTTAGAAAGGGACAGGGGATTCATCCTTTCTTTCAATTAAAATTTAGCAGTTGGAAGGAAAAGAGCCAGTAGAGCCAACATTGTACATTACACATAACACAGGAGAAGAAAACATTTTATATAAACCATAATGTTAATATGTTTGTGATTCCTAACAGGAACACTGAAGTAGTTCCTGAGCAGCACATCTAATGGCACCTGGAAGCCATTTTTTGTGTCTCTTTTATGGACCCAAACCCTCTTTTTTATGGAATATGCATGAATGTCTTAAGAACTTCAGCCCTCTGCCATGTTTGATTGAAATTGGCCAGCAGCTTGAAAAGTGATTCAAGAAGGGAAATAGAACTAATGTGTAAGCTTTACTTCTTTGGTCATCAGTAAAAATATTTTCTAGTCACTCTGTCCTAGTGGCTGTTTCTTAGGACCCATAAACACACAGAACTCTCAAAGTACCCTTCATGATCATTATGTTACCTTCCAGAGTTACCAAACATGTAGAAAAAAATCACAGTATTGGTGAAAGTATGCAGAAAGTAAAAAAGAACTGTATGAAAGTTAGATAGAGATTTAGGCAATTTTAAAAATTAATTTAACATTTCTCTATAGCAAGCAGTTTTGGCAGTAGAATTTGGGAACCAGAGATACTGTTTAAGTGTAAGTGACACATGTAAGAGCAACAGGGTAGTGCTTACAACACAAGTCATGCCTGGAATGCAAGCATGTAAAGAAATATATTATTCAGAAAATAGAAAAATTATGGTGATAGTAAAATAATGCTGTAGAACACCAACAGGTTTATGAAAGAGACCATTAAGGTTGCTACTAAGATTCTTCAATATCAGAAATGTTAAGGGATGTTATAAGTAGTCACCACCTCCAGCTTGAGGCCCAGGGATCCCTCCTACCTGCAGGACCCCAGTGCAGTGTCCCTGGGGGGCTCACTCCCAGGCCAAGTGATTTGGCTGCTGCTTTCCTGTTTGCATATTAATCAACTTGTATCCCAGAGGCACACAGGCACACAGACAGAGAACACAGACATGGCCCGGCACGCAGACAACAGCACCTATGCACAGGGCTCCTATAAAAGAGAAGCACGAACAGTCAAATCCCCTCCTCCCTTACCTCAGCTAGTAAGGGCTGATGGTCACTAGCGAAAGCACACACACAACACTCTAGATTCAGAAGCACACATGCATTCATAGATCCCTTGAACCCTGGCACACTTGAAGTTACTGAGGTGAATGATAAGGATATTGGTGCAAAACTGTAACACAGATAATGTGCTGGCATTATGACAGGTTATGCCAAAAGACTTCTACTAATACAAATATGCAAGATACTGTTAATCCATTCTCTGAAACAATGTGTATCACTCTAGTCATCTTCACACAGGAAAGATAAGCAGAATGAAGGCAATCATTATATCTGCTGTCTACAAACTGAGGGATTAAAATAAAAAAAGGAAGGAGCTAAAGTTGAAGACAGGGATAAAGTTGGCACAGGAACACATGGGTATGAACTACCCACTAGGAAACTGATGGTGAAATAGAAAGGTTTTGAAATTATTCACTTTGCTGAAAAGGAAATTTGCTTTTTGATAGGCAAAAAAATACGCCATTTGAAGATGAACAGAATTATGGAATAAAGTTGCATGAGACAGAAAGTAGATGAGCAGAGCTAATTCCTTTCTGTAGTTCCTGAGATTTTATGTACATATAATAAGCAACTTCCTTTTAATGATAGCCATACACAAAAGCAGCATTAAATATCACTGCTCCATACTCTATCTCCAAATAGATTCAGTTTATTAACTTCTATTTATAAATATTTATCAGACATATAACATGTCTGGCTTGACAGGAACAAAACAGATGGAGCATATCAAGTTGTAAATATAAATAGTAAGACAAGGAAATTATTAAATTTAACAGCACTTTGACATTGAATTCAGGCTGAAGTGAGGACAAGGATGAGACTTCAAAGCATGGCAACAGTAGAACTGTATATGCTTTTGTAACAGCTCTCCACTGTTTTAAAAGCCCTATCATAGTCCAGGAAACAGAACTGTACTGCAATGATTCCAAGGTCTGGGGTTCTTCTGGCAATTGGCCAGATGTTATGATACTGACAGAGCTACACTTAGTGCTGCCTTCTCAGCTTGATGCACAGTCTGTTCTGCCTGAAAGCCCACCCATATCTATTTTTTTGCCAAGATTTTCTGAGAGAAATCACTCCTGTCTTTTCATATGAATAGGTATACTGGGATAGAGTAAATTTTCTTCATAGCAGTGGTGTGGTGCTGTATTACGGATTTGTAGCTAAAACATTGTTGATAACACGGCAGCATTTAGCCATAAAATGCTAAATGCTCTGCCATAAAAGTTCAGGGAAAGGAGGAGGAAGGAGGAACACTCATGTTTATGGCATTTGTCTTCCTAAGTCATAACTATGCATGCTGAGGCTCTGATTGACACAAAGTGGCTGGACGTTTGCTTGCCCATGGGAAGCAGTAAATAAATTCCTGATTTTACTTTGCTTGTGCATGCAGTTCAATTCACTTATTAAACTGTCACTATCTCAATCTATGATTTTCTTGTCTTCCTCCTACTTTCTCCCCAAACCACAGGACAGGGAGTGAGCAAGTGTCTGTGTGGGTGCTTGGCTCTTGGCCAATGCCATCCCAACACAGTGGAACACAGCTTATACAATCGCTCCAGCTAGACAAATGTGGTTGATGTATGTGTCAGGGAACCCTCTATAAGGTTGAAATGCTCTGCTAAATCACATTATAAATGCCCTACTGTACATCAGTAAATTAATTTCTTCTAAATATTCTTATGCCAAATGATATGATTGTTCTCTTCAGCTCTGTGGTCCAGTTCCATACTCAGATATTTTCTCATAAAAGTAGAAAAGTTTATACTTCTGCTGCAGAAAACAGCTGATACTATTCAAAAGATTACAAAAGGGGCTGAAAAGTGTTACTTGTTACATGGCTGTGCAGGAGAGATGGTGAAATAATATTCTACATTCTTGGATATCCCTATTCAAGTAGGCCTTTCAAACCTATTTGGTGAGTGTGGAATAATTATTGGAGGTGACTTGGAAAATAAACTTATATTAAAGTCATGGCATTGTTCAAACATGAAGAAAAGGTTTAATATCAAAGAAGCTTCCAGGATGGAGAGCAACTGCAGCTGCTATGCAGGGAATTCATTCTAAGGTGGTTTCCCGGACCACACTGTTTGTAAAACGGCAAGGAAGGTGGAGCAGAGTAAAGACTCTGCAGACAGGCTCTGAGAATTACTGCAGAATATGGGAACTTTGTGGTACTATGGAACTGATGAGCTATATATTTGCCATCTGAGACAACAGTCTGTCATTTTTTGATGTTGTCCTTTGTGCAAACTTTGCTCATTATAATGTCATTATAATACCAAAACACACCTCCATGCCAAAAGCTACCTCCCTCCAAAGTGCAACCACTCCTCACTGAGCTTGCACCCTGAATTTTCTTCAGCTATACTTTAAAAATAAAGCAAGAGAATTTTATACCATTCACAATAAATGTATGTATGACTGGAATCACTCAAGCTCCACCTTGAAGATAAAAAGTAATATAAAAAAAGTCTTAAGAAAGGGGAAATGTTAGGGAACATACCATTGTGACAAAAATGGCTTAAGAAAGGGGGAATGTCAGGGATGATACCATCAAGGAAGATATCATCACGAATTAGTCAGGGAATATACCATTGTGCAGAAGACCTCTGACTTCTGGGATCAGTCAACAGGCTGAGCCTCTCTTCCCTTGCCACAGGGACACCTCTGGGTAAGATCCAGACTTTCCCAAATGCTTTCTCAGAAAACTTAGAAAATAGGTCTACAGAGATTGCTAACATAATGTGTTTTGTAACCAAGCTATATTACTCGCAGTCTTGATACTTGCACATGCTTTTGCAGACAGTGTATTTATCACCGGCAATCCATAAGAAACTGTAATCCTGTTGTTTTAATAAACTGCACTGTTGATGTAGCTGGTGGCAAACATTTCTTAATGGGCACTGTGTGTGAGAGTGTGACCAGACAGAAGGTGCAGTGTGTTATCGAGTGTATCTGTGTTATCAGACTCATAGTGCAAGATTGGACATCACTAAGAATCTAAGCCTAGCCGCCCCCAGCCCCTCTGATAGCTGAGGACAAGCTGGAACACAAGGGGGTTTATTTTATGCCTCTTAATGCAACATTGAGCCACATATAATATATCATTTTCATAATTTTATTATTAGGTTACATGAAAGTAGCCACGGGTCATAATAACTGAAGTTGTGGGTCACCTCAGATTCAATCGGACTGTATGTTTCCCATCCCTGAACTCAACATTTTCCACTGATAGCTACAATAGATTTCCAGAGCCATGTGCATACCAGGTAGGACAGATAACAACTGTCCCATTTTTTGGTCACAGACTCTGAAGCACAAAGGATGTCGAATAGACTAGCAAATACCACCTTCTTGAGGCAAATGGAAAGCACAGATATGGTTATTAAGTCTGTGTGTTCTCTAATGGTTTCTACCAGAATGTGCTACCCTGTTGTTGCTCAGACCTGCCTCAGCTATATATAGAAGTAGGTACATGTTCACCTCCAGAATATCCATGGTATCCAAACATTCAGAAGTAAGTCTGAGAAGGATACCCCACTGATAGACAGCCACAGCTAATAAGCAAACTATTGGATTCATTGCAGAGGTATTAAAATAAAACTGTGTGGTGTCTGTGTTATACAGGATGCTTCTGTCTGGCCTTAAGATCTGTTTGTGGCTACAAGGCAGAAAGCCAGAAAAAGTATGTGTACATTTACTTCACAAAGGTAAATACCTATTTAGGAAAAAAAAAAAATCAAAATATCCTGTAACCATACATCCTATTCACAATGATCTTTACAGACTTGATTTTAAGATTCATACTGTCCACATTTTCTGCACTAACCTTACTAACCACATTTTTAATTCCATTAAAATGATTAGCTTCAAGTTCTGCATAAAATAGCAATATTATTGATTCATCCTTTTTCTCTCCTTGGGGCACGGTTTAATTTCACATCAATTTGTATAATGAAAAAAAGGAGTGAATCTGCCAGAAATGACTGCTAAGAAAAAAAAAACCTAAAAATCAATTAAAACACCTTATCAGCTACAAAGATAGTCATATCCTTTTACTAATGCACGGAGATAAATTGCAACATAGAAAATGAGAGCTGATATGATACCTGTTTCTATGAGCAGACTTTGTACGTCAGTTGGCTACAATGATTTTATGCTGATGCATTAGAGTGTAATTTTATCCACTACCAACATTAAATCTGTGGAGGATTAAGTAGACAATTAAATCCAATGGAATGAAAAATAAATTATCAAATTAATCAAAAATATTTTTATCCCTTTGTCTTTTGTTATGTATTTTTGTTTCATCAGCATAAACCATTTGTGCAGTATGACTTCTACGCACAGCAAGGACAATCAAATATAAAAACAAGTGCATGCATTTTAGATACTCGAGTGGTAAATACTTTTTGCTCAGAATCAAATTTTGCTCTTGATTAATCATTGAAAGACTTAACATTAAATTCGGGGGTGACAGGAGTTTACCCCATGAAGTATGTATAATATATTCATCTTGTAGAACCCTAGAGATGTGGTCTGGAAGAAACTTATAGCCCAATTTTCCACCTGAAGTCTAGCCAAGTCTTGAAAACTTCCAGGGTTGAAGTTTCTACTGTCTCCCAAGGCAGCTGTTAGCCTCCTGCCAGATCAGAGTGATGTTGTTTAAAGTGTAACCTTCAAAACCTTTAATTCTGGAAATTCATATGAAGTTAAGAGCATCAGGTACTTAGCTCTTCTCAAAACCAGATAATTCTTGTCCTCAGACAGTTAAATTCTAATTTTTTCATTTGCAGTATCCCTGTTTCTTCAACAGTTTTACTGTTATGATTGACATTTTGTGGTCATAGAGGTCATGTAAACATTCTGTGTAACATTGTTCAACTCTAGGACCCACTGTATTGTCAAATACCAACACCATAATGTAAACTAGTATTTTCTTAGGATCCAAAAAAGAGAATCAAAGTGTTGGCTAATGTGCCTTCACCAGCCTCTGTTACCTAGATGATGGGTAGCTGAAATCTGAAATAATGCTCTGTCATCTGGGACCTCTGTTAGCTGGGACCTTTACAGAATTTTATTATTAGGAATATTTCCATATGGAAAGTTTTTAGTTGAATTCAGAAAGTTAATTGTCATCTCTTATATGTATTTTTCTTATATGTTTTCATCTCTTGATGTATTCTTAAACTGTCATTGCATTTTACCATAGCAGTCGTTTAGTAAGTGGGAAAGTATATGTGATGTTCTGATTGTTTGGCATGGTTTATCTATGTAATAACATGAACATTAATATTTCAGAATAATAAGTGGGTTTATTAAGTCAAGGAGCAAAACCTTTGAGAACTTACATTTGCTTGCTTTTAAAATACATGTTGAAGATTTTATTCCCTTCTACTGCAACCTTTATGAACACTAACCCTCTAAACCTTTATTCTTTTATATATAAGCTACTCGTGTATTGAAGTAGAGGTCAGTAGTGCACAAAAAAATAAGCTTTTACAGTGTCAATTCCATAATTCTATTGAGTAAAATTATTAAGGATATTAAAATAAATGGTCAATTTATTTTAGGCTTGGAAGGTAATGTCAATCTCCTTAAGCAAGAACTCTACTTTTTAGTCCATCCTTATAGGTTCCATAAAATGCTGCATTTCATTTAAATGTTTGAAGGTGCAGAATATTTGCCTGTGATGCTTTCAAAACCACTTTAAGAGATTTGACATATGGTGGTTTTGAAAATCCCAGCAGAAGGTGCCTACAACTGTTGAATATCTAATCCCAATGGCCTGTCTACCTACAGTAGTGAACTATAACTGAATAACAAAAGCTTATGCATGCTTTCTGTTCCTTACTATGTCTTTATATCTTCCATTCATTCCCTGAGGTGATCTACAAGCCAAACATTGTCCTAATTCTGAGGTGTAGCAGTAAATCCTGAATACAAATGTGTTTCAATGTAAGACAAATATAGAATTTAAAGGTAGATTTCTCTCTTTCTTTCTTTCTTTTCAAATTGGTATAGCTTCTTAGAGCTTAAAATCAGAAAAAAAAGACCAACCTTTTGCAAATAATTTTAGTGACCTCTGTATAAAACAGTCCATAGGACTTTCCTGTTTTATCCAAAGGTATCTCAAGGGAAGAAAGCAGTTTTCTGTCAAATGATTGTGGCTTGGTTTTCTTCTTTGTTAAAAAGGAACCATTTTGTTCAAATCTGTCCTGTGGGTAATTCAGAAATATAGCTAGCATAGAATATAGACAGTACTAAATTGGATTTATGGCCCTAAAAAGTGGGCTGTGAAGGTGTTCAAGTTAAAGGATAGCCTAGAACAAAAAAAAAAAAAAAAGAAAAATGGTAGAATTGGTTTTTGTGATGAGATTCTCTTCCTGATTATGTCATGGATGTTAATGTGATCCTCCTTCACTTGGGCATTAATAATTAGATAATAAAATCATCATTGATATCTGATGTTTGAACTCAATCAGGACTGAAAAATGTATTTTGATCTCTGCATCTCTGAAGTCTGACAGCCAGTTAGAAACTGTACATGATTATACCTTCTATCATATCTGTGCAAAAAGTTGGAATTATTTTGATGATAATCTGATTGCATCAGTTATATCATTGACAAAGTATTCCAAATGAGTTCACCAGGATGCTTTTATGGGACAGACCATGACAATCCCTATAAGACCCTATTTTTTAATAAGGCTTATTGAACTACTCCATGTTCTTTGATTTTTCTTTAGGTTTACGATTTTACAAACAAGCCATCCCAAGTTAGGGAACAACATATTTACAAAATATTATACATTACTCAACATAAAGCCAAGATTTGAAGCTCTTGGTTTTTTCAAGCTTTTTGTATAGATTTGCTTTCAAAGCTTCCTGATAGCAGGATAGATCCAATCTGTAAGTTATGACAATTTATTTGGCAATGTGACACCTTGAGACTACTGAAAAGCTAAATCATTTGGTTTAAAATTATGTAGAAAGAAGTCATTAGGACATAAGTGCCTAAAACATCCAGAAAATATTTAGGGTACACAAGTATGAAAGTATAATTGCCATTTCTGTGTAAATTATGTATGTTTCCAAACAGAAAATGCAAATTAATATAGTGGGGACTAAGCATAGAGCTGAGTTACAGGCAAATTTACATGATTAAAACCAGAAACAAACAAGTAATATTGATAAGATTTTTCTATCAGAAGCTGTTGATTCAGCAAAGACCAAATGTCTTGGGGAAGTATTCTAAATGTACAAAAACCCTCCATCAATTTTCTGGTAGAGATTTTGCTGATGTATCTGGTAGCAGCTCAGAAACCAGCCTAGCAGATGAAGGAAGAGCTTGGATTTTCTAGGCTTCTTGACACTAAGAAAGTTCACCATGGGAGAGTACTGGTGCCACAGTGGCTCCTTAGTATTTTAGCATTTTAGATTGAACAGAGTAAGTTTTCCTGGTGCTATTCTAATTGCTACATATTTACTTAGAAGTAAAGCTCAGGTATTCAAGTGACAAAATCCCCTTGAGTGTGCTGTCTGAGCCCAAACTGATGTGAATATTGACTGTTGCCTAAATAAAGATCAAAGGCAGAAAATTATGGGAAAGGTGAAAGCAATAAACAGATTTTATTTTAAAATTAATAAAATATTAGAGTCACAATGAAGCAAAGTCTTTGAACGTGAGCACCATTTGGGGATTTTATTTAGCATGTTCAATTTTAGGAATAAGTTTGACTGTTTTCATGTTAAAACCACAGGTTTTCAACACTCTGAAATTAAACTTATCCTGCAGTGGCTTGGTCCTAGTGTAATATATTCATCAACAACATAGACAGCGGGATCAAGTGCACCCTCAGCAAGTTTGCAGATGACACAAAGCTGAATGGTATAGCTGACATGTTTGAGGGACAGGATGTCATCCTGGAAGAATGTGGACAAGCTTGAGAAATAGGCCCATGTGAATCCCATGTAGTTCAACAAGGCAAGTGCAAGGTCCTGCACGTGGGTCAGGGTAATTCCTGGTATCAATACAGAGTGGGCAATAAGTGGATTGAAAGCAGCCCTGAGAAGGGCAAGAAGCCCAACATGACTCAGCAATGTGCCCTCACAGGCCAGAAGACCAACCCTATTCTGGGCTGCATCGAGGGAGGGGATTCTCCCCATCTACTCTGCCCTTGGTGAGACCTCACCTGGAGTACTGTGTTCAACTCTGTATCCCCCAGCACAAGAAACACATGAACCTTGTAGAGCAGGTCCTGAGGAGGGCCACAAAAATGATCAGAGAGCTGGAAAGCCTCTGCTATGAAGAAAGGTTGAGACAGTTGAGGTTGTTCATCCTGAAGACAAAAAGACTCTGGGGAGACCTTATTGGAGCCTTTCAGTACTAAAATGGGGTTTAAAAGAAAGATTGGGACAATCTTTCTAGCAGGACCTGTTGTGACAGGCTTAATTTATGCTATTCCATGGCTTGCAAGCATTTAATCAACTAGTACTTTCACATCTTTTTGTTAAAAAAAAGTACCTAAATATATTCTATTTATATGACAAAATTATTTAATCATAAATGTTCAAGTTTTAAAATAAGGGGTTTAACTTGTTACAAAAGTGAGAGGTAATAGAGGGCTACGCATAGATACCAACAGGATACCCACACATCTGAGAGACAGACTCAGAAAGCAATAGAAAATGGGACTTCTGTTGAGTATGAAGATTTTTTTTAAATTAACAAATTCATCTAAATTAGTAGGCACTTCCTTACAGTTAGCCAAAATCTCACTAAAATCCCATCTTCTGCGTGGTACATTCAACACTGCAGAGAAATAAATCTATCCAGTCAAGATGCTGTATCCTGAAAGTATGCTAACCCACTTTCTTCAGAGAAGCAAAGAACAAGTTACTTTTTAAATGTAGAAATGTACAGTAAACCAATACAGGAAGCAGTTATTAAGGAAATAGGAAGCTCATGTTTCCCTCCTCTGGCTGAGGACATTTAAAACCATATCTCCCATGTCCTGGAAGAACACCCAGACTTTCAATCCATAGAAATTTTTGGTCTTTTTTAGTGAAACTGTGGCAAAGGCAGGAAAACAAAAGATTCATTAAGCACAGATGAGAACATTTTTCACATTGAAGAAGAAATGCTCCTGTTCTGGTTTCTGAATTAAAAACAGTTTGTAATTTAAAGCAAGCAACTCTAACCACTACAGTATTAAATAAAAGGCATTTTGAGGATTAGATGGCAGGTCAGTGGGGTTTTTTAGAACTTCAAGACTGAATTAATGCAAAGTACAAAGTCTCCCTGTTTTGTGTGTTTTGACAGGTGTGCCACCAGCAGATACCATTGAAGGTTTGTCATAATACAAATCAATAAAATGACTAACAATTTGGAAGTGGTCCTTATATTTTCTGATGCCACAACAATCTTTTATTATATATGAAGAGGCCTACTGAGCTAGTTCTTTATCAGGTATACATTAATAGGAATTATTTTGATGATAATCTGAATGCATCTGGTATATCATTGACAAAGCATTTCAAATGAGTTCACCAGGATGCTTTTATGGGACAGACCGTAGACCAAAAGACAACAATTTTTTATTATATATGCAGAGACCTACTGAGCTAGTTCCTCAGAAGGTATATATTAATTTAAATTTGAAATACTGTTTGTCTTATTTAATATTTTCATAATGCAGAGTGCAGTGATGTCACTATTTGCCGTCATCTTTAATGGATGTACCTAATTCAGTTATAATATACTTGATAGATATTGGTATATAGACATAGGAAGGTTATAAATGCTGCCTGTTTTCTGTTTTATTAAAATATGGCATAGTTTTGGCATCACTTCCTTCCAATTTTAATTTTAATTAACCAAAGATTAGGAAGCATTCTGAAAGCGATGAAAGATGGAGTCTTGAGGTTTCTTACTGAATTAAATTAGGGGAGTTCCAATGTCCTTTTCAGTATCCAGATTTCACTCCAAGATCAGATGTTCTACAGTAATATAGCTTACAGACTCCACTACTTCCAAGTTTCCAAAAGTTTCTCTTGGCTTTGTCTTTCAGTTTCAGAAAGTAAAATGTCTTTCATTAACTTCAAATCTTGAAAACCTCTTAATTAACCATTATAAATAAATAATTCATTTGTGCTTTAAAAGAAAAAAAAGAAAGAAAAGAAAACAACAAACAAAACATACACACTTCCCTCACAAACAGAAAATCCTAACTAAGCAGCTGTTTTTTTGTGTATCTGACAGAGTGTAAGTTGTAAGTTAGATATTTAGAGATAGAAGAAGATTAAATCAAATATGCCCACTTCCAGACGTTGTGGTATTTAAAGTGCCACCATAACTTGAGTATTTTTATTTGATTTAGATCCTTAAATTGCTGTCTTTTTGAGATTTTCTGCTCAGAACAGCGGCTAATCCTCTCCTCTCCCTAATCCCTCCTGAAGTGCCTGCAGTTCCTCTGTATCATATGAGGGATTTGCATGCACTTAGGTTCATGAATTTTATTAAGCTCTCTCCAAAACACAGGGAAAGTTTTGAACTCAGCAAACCCAATTCATTATGGCCATTCAGCTGCATGAGAACACACCTAAGCTAGCTGACAGGAAAAACTGGAAATGAAGACAACCAGTACAGTATTCATTGAAACCAGTATCCCCTACTTCCAGATGGATATGCTGACATTTACTTTCTCCACTCCTTTTCCAATATTTGGTTCTCTGTAAGTATCTAGTTAGTTTGTTACAGCATTCTTCTGAAACTTCTGTTACCAGAGGAATAAAATAAATTTGGGCATTTATGTTCCCACATTTTCTCCCTACACTTTGTAGGATGAAAAAAGTCAGAGCTGAAAGACTGCGGAGAAGGATACCTCTTTTCTGGAGTTAGGCATACTTTGAAAATATATAATAAATGCTCTGCAAGCAAAAAATGTGTGGAATGAAATGCAATCATGACAGACTTGGGTGCAGGTAATATAATTGGTTTTTTACCAAAATTTCCATGCTGCAGAAAAATCTTGTGAGTCATACCTAATGGAATAGCTATAGTGTATAGTTCAGTGCAGGTTTCAGGTCCAACAGAGCTCATAGAACATTTAACTGATAAATAATGCTTTAACATTTTTATTCTCTTTATGTAGTGCCAGGTACAGAAAGATAGTTACAGGAGAAAATTACCACTTACTTTGAGACATCATAGAAGTATAAGAAGTTTCTTCCATATACTAACGTTTTCCATTCCATTTGTAGGGCTGATAGTTATAAAACAATATATATCACATTTTAATAGATATATACACAAAAAAAAATGAAAAAGTAGTTAATAAATGTTCTCTAATCATAATTAAAAATATAATATTATAGAATTGCTCATAACATTCATTAATCTTATTCAAGAAAAATATTATGTCGCTAATGAGAAGTATAAAATATTTGTTGAGAGGCTACATGGTGGTCTAGTTGCTACAAATCAACCACACACCATTGAATTAGTTAATTCATCCATATGGGGATATGTGTCTGCTGAGGTTCTTGCTCCCTGACAATGGTTTTCTCATATCCAAGGTTCCCAGTTTTTCAGAAATTCACTTTCAGTAAGAGGGATCCAAAGAATAGCACAAGTAGACACCTCACTTGGGTCTGTGGGGTTTTGTAGTGTGTGAGTTTTTTCTAGTTTGGTCTCTGAAAGTATTTTTTTTTGTCTCATGTCTCTGATAAGGTGCCAGTGATATATCAGTCAGTTGGTATCTTGAATATTGCCAATCTATTACAAACAGGCAAAGTTATGACTTTGGTATACCGACAGTTGATTGTACATTTTGGCTTGTTGAAGTTTATAGACAGAAAGACCCGGTATCGGTCATTCTATTCTAAAATGAAAGCCCTAACTCCCATTAATAGAAAACATTGTCCAGGTCAGCAAGAAACCCAGCCAAAGGTCCAACAAACAGTTCACCCACCCAGATGGCAGATTCCCAGCATATATTCATTGTCTGATATGTGTGACAAAAGCAGAGATTTCTGGTCCTCCTTAGAGCTCAAGGCAGAGGAGGCAGCACTGTGCAAACCCCTGGGCCCTCATGTTCCCATGGGACTCTGAGAGAAACACCCTTCTAGTCACCGCAGTCCTGCTATTATCTGTTGGCAAGGACACTCACCACCCAACCTCAGCAACCCAGGCAACCTCCCTCTCACATGATCTAGTTCCCTGTCTGGATGCATTGAAATGCTCATTCACAGTTACTTGTACAGGAGATATGATGGCCTGGGGAGTGGCTTGTGGGCAAGTATGCACTGGAAGGAGCATTTTAGATGCCTGTCCAGATATACCCTGTCTTCCCCCTTAGCAACTAAACCCAGAAAAAAATATTCTTCACACCATTTCCAAGGACAAGTATGTGATCTTAACTCTTGTCAGATTTTGTTGGACTTGGTGCTCCTCCAAAATTTGCCAGCAGTTGATAATTAAACTATCTGGGAAAAAATGCTTAATGTGGTAGCTACTGAAGAAACTGTCCTATCACCCTGCTACTCAAATTTCACATATTAAAAACCCTGACATGTCTGTAAATCAATGAGCTATTTTTATTTGTTTATATGTTGGTAAACTGGTGAAACTCTGAATATATTTATAAATACTCATATCTTCTCTATTAAGAACAGCAGGTTCAATACAAAGCACACCTGAGCCCACTGAATTTTGTCAGATATTTATGTCATCTCATTATGCATCTTTTCAGACTAATTTACCTCAGTTTCTGTTACTTAATGAAAATCAGTCATTTATTTTGCTGATTTGATTTAGTATCTTACTGAAGTTCATAGTTGTCTATAAGATAAATTCCCTGTTCTGCTACATCTCCTCTCTACTCTTTAGAGTATTATTGTCAAAAGGTGTTATGCCACTTCTGCTGTCTGTACAGATGAATATTTTAACAAGCAATGTACCTAAACTAGGACATCAAGTTCATGCTTCCTTATATTTTAAATACACAGAGATACAGTGTAAGCTTAGAGCAAGACTATCCAAAATTAAACATAATTTTGTTGTAATGATTACTTAATTTTATGTTATCCTTTCCCTTAGATATATGTGTAAGAAAAGTCAAAATAATTCATAGTCAGAAAGGTTATTTCTGAGGAATCAGCATATTCTAAGTTCATTTTCAGGAGCATAGCCGGTGCACAGGGACAATTTTACCCAAGCAGCCTCCTTACCATGAAGTTGTTCATTCTGGGGAAGACTTAAGCCTGGGAGAATGACTTGAATTAGACAACAGCTTCCCCTCAGCATAGTCTAAACTGTTTGAGGTATTCAGTAAAAAAGGAAAGTGCTGAATTGCTTCAGCTGCTAGGTGCTGCTGAGTACAAGGCAGAGTGTGTAGTTGCATGCATCCTTGCACCAGGGGTTCCATGACAATTTGGAGTAAAATCCCTGCCTTGCATGTTCCTTGGGGAAAGTTTAGTATAGAGTATGGACAGTTTGGAAGTAGGGTCTGCACACTCCTTCTTAAGAGCTATTTTTCAGGATTAACTTCTGTTTTATCTTGTTTGGTGATGCATACACACATGGTCTCCCCAAACACTGACATGCACACACTTAAGCAGACACACAGGTTCATGCATCAGAACTTACTAAAAGACAGTGTTTGAACTGCAGCAGGTCAAACTAAAAAGGCTTGTAGGAGAGCAATTTCATTTCTTGATCTGGGTCAACTCACTGCCCAAAGCATTATTTTTATCATTTCTTTAAAAGCTTGGGCTAGCTCCAAGCCCTGTGTCCCACAAGCTTTGAGACTTTCCTCTATCTTACCTCAATTTCCTTCTACAGAAAGGGAATCTGCCAGTGTCCAGCTACAGCATGTTGTAAGCAGTTCTCAATTCCTCCTTCCATAGAGTTTCTGCAGCTCACAGCTTCCCTGCTTCCTTCTCTGAACTCTATTCCAGCCAGCCCAGGTTGCACCCAGCATGTCATACACTGTTGCATCAGTCCTCCTGTTCTCTGCTGTAAAACTTTTCTGCTTTCTGACAGTTTGCCCTTGTTCTGATTCCTGTCTTCTCAGAGTACAGTGTCACAGCCTGCCAAAGATGGTGTGCCAAAAAAGGGGAATGCATCTGCTTGTAGATCCTGGCTGGGTCAGCAGATAAAGAACTGATTTACTAAAATTCATTTTTGGAGATCCTAACTTTCCTTCATCCAATATAATCAAATAAAATAGTAAAATAATACCCAAACTGGCTATTTTGCCTCTTGTGCTTGAACTCATAGCACACCTTCTCAGCTCTTCTTGGAACGTGTTAAAATCACACTAACTAAAAAAAATCTAAGGCACTTTGGAACTGAACTGATTTTAACTCTAAATGGTTGACAAAATACAGTTGGATCTTTAAGAGCTAAGTTTGGAGAGAGACTCAAAGTTTGGAATGGAAGACTTCACTCAAGCAGACTTCTATTTCCACCAACAGAATTAGACCAGGTCCAAGTACTCTAGAAAATGCCACCTTTGTAAATTATTAAAGACTAGGTGGTTTCTTTTATATGGAGCTTATAACAGTTGAATAATAGGCAGATGGGGTTTGCATGGTAATGAGTTAGAATCCTTTGCCAGGGTTAGAAAAATGAACACAATAAATTATAAAGCCAAATAAAATTGTCAAGATCCATTTTTGAAAACTCAAAGATTTTTCAAAAGATTTTTTTTCATGATGATTAGATGTGAATAAACAACTGGCAGAAAATGACAGTGCTAATTGTGAGTGTCTGGGCAGCTACACAAATTAATGATAATTTTGTGTTCACTGAATAGGAAAGAAATACAAAGACTGTCCTTATGGGAGAATGAATCTCACCACACAGTACAAAACTGCAGGTTAGGGAACATGTTTCAAGAGTTAGAGGAAAAAGCTTCCTTAAGCACCAGTAGAGCAGAACCCCAGAAAACCTTTACCAAACTTTAGGTTTGAGCCTCATATTTTTGGTAGTTTTTATGTTGATCTCTTACTACCTTTTTAAGCACTATGTACAGCTATGCTAAAGTGATCACTGTGTGGACAGAACTTTCACATCTCGTCATATTTCCAATTTTGTTTTGAGTGATCCTATTGAGTCAGAAGATGAACAAGGCTGCTATCAGTTTATTTCTCTTGCATCTGTGTTCCTACAGCTTCTCAGCAAGGCTGGTAACCCTAATTCTAGACATGTTTAGTCCCAGACATTTCTACAATTAGTTTAGCGGGTAATGTCCAAGAAATTAGTACCTGGGTATCTAAAAATGTTGATTCAAAGGACACATTCCATGCTTCCCCTATACTGCCTGTATCACAGGATTGGGTTGCTTGTGGTGAAGTGTCTCACATGGCTTTGCATGCAGCAGCATGCAAAATCACAGGATTTAACTTGAACTGACTTCATATTACTTTATAGCACAGAAGTTAATCTGATACAGTACAAAGATTTTTGCCTTTACCATTTTGTAAATTAATGTTTACTTTGTCTTACTCACTTGATACCCAGTATCTCAACTATTGATAGCAATAAGATTAGTGGCATCTATTGAAATATGGCTTCAGGATAGTGAAGAATCAAGTAAAACTTCTTAGGAATTATTTTCCACTCAGCTGTCACAGAGGGCACATAAACCAGTTTCTAACTAATGAGAGTTTTGGCACGTTTATTCTTGCAGTGTTCAAAATTACCTACCAAATATTTTTTCTTCCATTGTCTGAAACAGTTACTTATTTCTGAACATGTGATAATCATATGGCCTTACTGCATCTCTTCCCATTGTCTATGAGACTGATCCCTCACCAAACAATTTACAGAGGCAGAAACAAATTGACAGTGGAACTACTTACATGGAGTAACATTGCTCTAGGTACATTTTTGAGGTGAATTTTGGAGTACATCTACTCTTTCAGATATAAGATTTCTTCCAGTAAGATTTATGATGGCTCTAAGGTGGCCTCCAAGAAAGCAGACACATAGATAGTTGAAATGAGTAGGATATACTATTCATGGAAGTGCAAAGGTATATTAAAAAAAGACCACGGTTATTCTAGAGCTCATAGAGAGATGCTTTTGTTACTTATGGATGCACATATTTCTTTGTCAGTCAATACTCATATTTAAGAATCATTAAAATAGCCTTTCATGAGTAAGACAGGGACAAGGATCATACGCAAATTCATAAAACAGGGATCAAAGTTCTCCCAGTTATTTCTAGGAACTTAAATAGATTTCTTATGTTCAGATTCTGGTTGATAGAGTCTCCTTTTCTAGTCAGTGGAAACCACCTGAGAAAGATTTGGCTCACAGAAGGGACAAATCATCCTCCGGAGATACCTGATTCACTTTTCATTAGGGGTGTCTTGTTTTGATGATTATACAAGAAGTCCAGAGCAATTAGACTTCAAGGAACCTCAGTTAAATACCTAAAATTTGCCAGAATAAAATGGCCCCAGGCAAATGGTTCCAAAAACTTCAAATGCATCACATTCTGCTGTAATTCAGATAACGGACTTTCAAATTAGTCAGAAAATGTGATCAAAGCATCACATTAAGGCCATAATAAGAGTAATACACTTTGATCATGACTAATGAGGTACAAAAGCAGAAAAAAAAAAAAAAAAGAGAAAACTTCAATGGAATAAAAAGATAATTACATAGAAGAAATAATCAGCCTCCATACAATCTTATTGATAGGGCAGAGGTTAATATTATTGCATATTTAGGCAGACATTATTATCTCATTCTTTAAAGAGTTCTTTTTATAAAAGCTGAGCCTACTTTTCCTGAGAATAAAAAGATCTAACATAGTAATGGTAGGTTATAAATGGATGACTTAAATGTATTTTTTCCATACCATTTCAGGACTCAAGTATCAAGTATAAATTCCAGAGCGTGGAAACACTGGTGAGGCTTTTCAGATTCAGCAAAGGACTAGCCCCAACAGAATACTGTGCCCACTGATTTAAGATTTGTTTCTCTTTGTGAGAGATTAAATACTCCCCATTTATTGCCAGAAACTCAGAAAAGCATGGTATTTCTAGTAAAAGAAATAATACATTTATTTTTTTTTGCCAGATAACACAGTGCCTCTGGTTTATTGATAAGAAATCTGGTATTGGTGTGGTTTGTACTGTAAAGGAGTATAGCCATGGTACTGGACATGATGGATGAGACCTCTGTGCTCTGTGTTTTCATGAACTAGAACAATAAATATATTTTATAATAAAGCTAGATTTAAATTAATAGCTTTTAAATTATCTTCATCACCATTTTTCTTCAGCTTTTACTGATCTGAAAATGGCCATGCCCAAAAAAACATGAGTGGTGTTCATGGACAAAGAAATGAGCCCTGGAACATTACTTGTTTAGTCAATCTGAGCAATGTGGTAGTCTGATATAAACACGTAAAACTAATATCTGGGAAATTTAAGACTGCTCTGTTGTAAGCTACTCTATGCTGTGATTAAATATTGATATTTTGTACATACATGTGTTTTATGGAATAATTCTTTATGCCAAGGAAATTACAGTTTTCAAGCTGGAAAGAGCTTTGGCTGGGAAATACTTTATTAAGCTATTAAGCTGTATTTCATTGCCATATTTTAAGCAGTAAAAAAAAAAAAAAAAAAGAAACAACAATCCAACCATGAGATAATGGAGGATTTGAAAGCTATATGTTCCTGCAGGTATCTATATGGAACCATTAATGTGCTTCTCGGTATTAAGAATTAAGAGTGCCCCATCACATCTTGCACTTCACTCTTCTCCTGCATCTCGTAAAGAAAAGGTGATATACTCAGGCTTGTGATGCTTTCTGGATTTTGTTAGCAAAGAGGTACTTCAAGCTGGAAGCCAATGATATCCCTATATTTCTACTCACTCTCTTTGAAGAGTCTGTATGTACGTTTATTCTCACTTCTAATGAGAGATTAGAAACTTTCTAACATCTACCTTAAACTAAGAAGTCTGTTTTCTTTTTGATTTACCTCTTAATATTACCTATAATCTATATTACAGGAGTTGTATTACCTTCTTTTCATTCCCCAAAGTTGCCTCTGGTTACCCACAGATAGTAAGCTGTTCTCATTCTTTCCTATGGGCTCCAGCAGTTTTTACAAGTCCTGTGTAACTCTTTATGTTTTGGATGCTTCAATTATCAAATGGAAAACAAAGAATATTTATTGAAATGCTGGGCTTTTTGGTAAGACAAGAAATAAAACGTAAAAATTACCAAATGAATTTACTAAAGCAGGAGCTTGTTCCCATGCCAAATTATCAATGTAGTCCTTGTTTCTTTTAAAAATATGTTCTAGAGCAGATTAAAAATTAAAAAAAGCAAACCAGTTAAAAGGAATTAATATTTGTTTATAATGCCAATCAACATGTCTAATAACCTTTCTTAGCATTTCCATGAGCAACTGTGCTTTTTCAGTATTTCTAAATTAATACATTGATCTTTGGCCATTTAGTTTATGATTGGCAGATGGTGACTGTGCGATGTATTTTGGAACAAATGCAGCTGACAGACTGTAGGTGGGCAGTACCTACAGCTGGCCAGTCTCAGCGTTCTGTCCACATATGAATAGAACAGTGTATAAGGTAATTTTTTTGTTTGTTTTATCCTATTACTGAAAATAAAATTAAATACTCTGAGTGCGAGTACAGATTTTTTTTAAAAAGGACCTTCAGATTGTGCAAACTACTTTCACTTGGCTGGTCAAGCATGGAACTAATAAAACCATGATGATTTAGATCAGCTGAGGATGTCACTACTAGTGCATGTTTCAGAAGCCACAGAAAGATATAAAGAAACCCCACTGCAATATGTAAAGTTTTAGCATTTTGTCTTTTCCATACAGAACGAAAAAACCTGGGTATGTTCTATTGGTTTTATAGATCAGCCAGCAAAATCAAACCTCAGTCTCTGACTAGACCCTGCGAGGTGCTCTCATAATATGAATAAATAATCTGTATTTTATTACAAGAGCACCTGAAGGCCATCAGAAAGGTAAAACTGTGCTGTACAGCACTTAAAGTTTTTTTGGAAAGAAAAACATCGACATGGTGTCCTGGTTTGAGCTAGAACAGAAGTAATTCTTGTCAGTGACTTTACTTTTCAGCTCAGTCTCTCCTAAATAATTGCATTTTCTGAAGTTAACAGCATACTTTTGCAGACAGTGTGTGCTTCTAGCAGTGGTAACACTCAATGTTTACAGTTGCTACCAAGGATTGGTGTACAGAAAGACTCATGCTTATACTTGCTTCTATAGAGACCAAGGCCACTGCTGGATCTTGTGTACCACCTTGAGGGTGCAGGAAAGTGAAAGTGAAAGGCCACACCTGCAGGGAGGAGAGGACAGGACAGGTGACCCTAAACTGACCAGCAAGGGATTCCATCCCATATACATCATATTCGGTATAAAGCTGAGGGATCACAAGGGTCAATTTCCTTCAATGGCTAGCATCTAAGGAGGACTCTGTCCGTTCTGCCTTCAATCCCAATCCTTCAATCCCAATCCATGTGTTCCTGAATCCAGCTCCTGACTATTCCTGAGTTCATTCTGGGACTTCCCCAATGCCTGCTCCACAGCATCAGTGTTGATGGTGACATAATTGCCATTGGGAGGTACGTTCAGTAATGGTTTAGTATATATTTAATTTTATTATTGTTTTCATTAAAGCTGTTCTAGATTTCTTTTCTAATCCTTAAATCTCTCTCCCTTACAATTTGGGAAGGGAGAGGTGTTAACAGAGAGCATCTGTTACATGTCTAGTGGCCCAGCCTCTAAACCCTGACACATGGAGAGAAGGAGTTTGGGCATAATAGATACAAAAACCCAATCACTAAAATCTTAGTTATGTAAACTTCAGATGAAGTGATTATAATCAGTGCACATCAGAACCTACAGTTAGTATTGTATGTGCTACATACAATAGTAATTGTAGATAGACCTGTTAGTAGTAGCTAGACCTGTTTAATGAAGCTATGGGACAAAACTTTTCTCCTGCAACAAAAGCAGAGTTAAAAATGGCTCCGATGATTTTATTGCTTTTTGTGCTCCTGTTCAGTGGAAAAAAAAAAAAGTTGCAAAGGAAATACTGACAGAGCGCCATGAAGAAAGCTGTGCTGCCTCTAGCACTCATCACAATAATTAGAATGAGATGGTTTTCTATCTGCCTGCACAGGGCACAAACTTTTTGAAATATTGACACTGTTGCTTGGGGAAACTTGAACTTAATAGCTTGAACCAGAGATACTCAAACTAATTTCCTATTTCTGTGTAAGAGCTGCAAAGGGAGGTCTGTTACAAAACTCTATTTTATAATCACATTATATTTTACCTAATTAATATTTAAGTAGAAACTCAGGGGCAGTTTCATTTTAATTAGTCATGTATTTGCTTCCTGAGTAAAGGATTTCTCTAAGATTCAGGTATTTGAACTAATTAAGGCTTTCTCTGTACAAGAAAGTTATCTTATAAGAACGGTCATAAGAGGATGAGATTAAGTTTAAATCAATTTTTAAACAGTTTACATTAAATTTGGATGTTTCTTTCTCTCTCTTTCTTTCTCTCTTTCTCTTTCTCTCTTTCTCTTTTTTTTTTTTTCCAGATATTTTTTCCAAAGCAAAAATGCTGTTGATCTTTTTTTTTTTTTAAGAATACACCTGGGAACAAAGAAGTCCATGAATGCTTTTCCAGATGACATTAAGCAAAGTGGGATAATAAAGCTCTGGTCCCAAGTTGGACTTGTAAAAAATACATGTCTTCTTCACTAACATACTAACCTGGATTTTTTTCTCAAAATACACACCATACTTATAGATCAATGCACTTCAGATATCCCTGGCTAGATTTCATCTCACTATCAGTAGTGATGTCTACTATTTGAGCTTACTGGCTGCTTTCAGCTACCCTCATTCTATCAGTAGTTAGTTTACATTAGATTACTGGAGTACTACACACAATATCTGGATAAGGAATGGAGTTTCCTAATGGCTATCAGAGAGAACTAATAAGAATAAATTACAATATTTTGACAATTAGGCAGAATTTTAAAAAACATGAGAGTTTAGTAATTAAATATACAGTGAAGAAAGAATTGTTTTTTTCTTACGAAAACCATAGTTCTGTTTTGTTGCATTCTATTCCACTTAACAAAGGGTTATAAACACGTTAAAATTAGTCTGTCTTTCAGAATATGCTGTTTATACTTTGGGGGCATAGTGAGTTATGTGTACATAAGGCATACAAATATAGGAAAGGTCACTCAAAGCTAAACTAAGATTTATGTTAACAATATGGTGCTTTAAATCTTAGGTTAGCTTGAAAAAAAATGGTATATTCAGTTCTGCTTCTGAGCAGGAGACAAAACCCTTTTTTTTTTTTCACATATCCCAATGGAAGGCTTCATTTTAATCAAAGATGAGTAAACTTGTAGAGAAAACAGGGACAGAATTTAAAAGGATTCTAATTTATACAAATTTGATTCCTTATGTACAAACATCATAAATGTGCTTATTCTCTGATAAATCTCAACCTAATCTAATTATAGTCTACCTGTCTGCAACAGGGTTGTCTGCCTCATAAGTTCCAAAAGCTCTAGGTTAATCAGCCCTGTTCAGCTATCCCATTTAACCAGAGCATAATGTTATTTGCTCTTATAAGAAACCAGGTGAAATAAGGTCTGGCAGACTGATTTGAAGATGGAACTGAGACAGTTGTGGTGAATACAATGATCAAATCAGGTGTAAATTTCTGAAGATGATTTTGGTCTTAACAATTTACAATAGATTTGGATTTTTGGATGCTGAGGGGTCAGGAAAGGGTGGCAGCTATGAAAAAAAACCTTGTTAAGAGGTGTTTAAGAAGCAGAAGTAAAAGTGCCATTTGGAATCTGCAAGGAGGAAATGGCTATGAAAGGGAATGTGGTCACCAAGATACCACACGAGAAAATGCAGGAGATTGATAAGAATAATGGCCAAGCAGGAATTTGCAGAATGCAGAAATCATAGAGCCAGCTGCAACTTCAGTGTCTCCCATGTTAGGAAAGTGTTAAAAGCTGATGACAGAAGGGCAAATGGCAAGAGAAACATATCTTTTCTATCACTTAGTGCAGGGTTGGAAGCTCAACCAGGAAGATGTCTAAGCACTTCTAAATCTGCATGTAGAAAAAATGAAGCAAGGATGGAAGAGAAGGGAAACAAATTTTCCTTTCATTTAAGAAGTTAATTCTGGAAGAAGACTATTGTGTAGTGTGATAGAAAATGCTTGACAGCAAAGGAGGAAATGTAAAAAATTGTAAGTCAGGAATTGGCATGAAAATGGTCTCTGAATTTTTATGGGTGCCAACTAGTACAGAAAGTACTTGAGAGGTATGTTTTGTAGCTAAGAGGCACGAGGTGAAATTAACTACTTGTAGGTGAGAATGGAAGACAGACCCAAAAATAAGATTCTAGATGGAACTGGTCTTACTGTGCCAGGTGGGTACATTGAGAGGTGACAGTTATTAAACTCTGGCTTTGGTTAGCTGATGTGTGAGGTTAACTCTGAGAGACAGAGGTCAAATAAGGGAGCTGCTGAGGGGACTGAAAACCATCTGACAAGGGAAGAAGAAATGTGCTTTGTATTACAGAACTTTGCATGGTTTTGAAAAAGATTTTAAGAGGGATGTGTGTAACAGCTAGATTCATGATGTCTCTAGACTAGCTGTTTAGTTAATTGTGCTACTTCACTATTGTGGTGAACTTGAGAGGGAGGAAAACAGGCAGTAAATGGCTTGTGGGTGGTTGGAGGAGGATGATGAAAAATCATTAGACACATTTTTCATACAATCTCTCTGCAACTCATCGTATGCTGTGATATTCTGAGGTATACTAGTGCCGTATGGTGTTCTGAGAGACACGACTACACTAAACAATGGAAAAAGTGAAAAACAGCTCCATTCGAAGTTGTTTGTAGTGAACAATGTCTCAGTATGCATCTTTATAACCTGGAGCACAATTGAACCATAGTTAGCAATGGCTACAATATTTAGTATGATGAAGATTAATGTCAACATTTTATCTTTTTCTTCTGATAATTTATTCCAGATAAAAACTTGTGATTCATTTCCCCTCTGGTAGAAATAGATCAAGGCTATCATGTAATTGGCTGAGTTCATCATGTTAATCAGTTACATTAAAGAAATTGGCAGGATTTCTTTCCCCTTTCTGTCAAATACAAAATTTCCAAGAAATATGTCTGAAAATAGTTACATCAATGGCAAAATATGTTTTACAATTCTTTAGTTGTTCTAATTTTGAATGTAAATCAACATTTTTTTAAAGGCACTGAAGTCTTAAAATATTAAATAGTCCTTGGCAAATATCTCTTGACTTTTGACTTAACCACCTGCCATGACCCCAGCATTTGCAAGAACCTTTGTGATGCAGCAGCAAAATATTGTGATTGATCCTTTCTTTTGGAGATGTATTGAATAGAAACATAAGCCTAGAGAACAAGTGGGACACAGCTTGCTTTTGTATTGAGCTTAAAACTAAAACTACCATGGCAATTCAGGATATGATGTAGATAGATATGTGTGACTTGCTACCTTTACAGATACGTGAGCTCAGTTAGTTCTTGAGATGTCTCTGCAGAGCAAATCATGAATGCATCTGTCTCTGAATTGGTGCTGTGCAAATATTAAGTATTAACAGTAACAACTTATTTTGTCTGCAAATAGGATGCTGTTAGGAAGAGAAAAATACTGAGTGGGGCACTGACTGAGAAGTCTTTCTTGAAATTTGGTAAAGGGGAGAAAAGCCAGGTCTTTGCTGTCACATGCATAGATAATGAGAGAGTACGAAAACCACAGGTGAGATAAGCTACCTGCAAAAGGAAGGTTGAGTAGAAATCAGAAGGATGAGGTTGGAAGTACTTACAAGCTCAATCATGAAGTTCTTTAAGGAGAAATGGGGAAGGGACCCACACTTGCAGAACAGTAAATTACAATGTTGTAACTGTACCTGGTGGTAAGGAGACTATGTCTGGTCAGGAGGACTCAGGTGTTTTCTTCCTTAATGGAAAGACAATCTCTTTGGACAGTTATGCAAAGAAAGCCAACAATCATATTTGGTTTTAAAATGTGTTTCTAAAAATGTATGTTTGGGAAGAGCTTAACAGATATATATAGGTGGGCTGAACTGTTTGTGTGATTTTGCTAATAACATGCTTCTTATTGAGAAACGGAGGGGAAATTCAAGGGGTTTGGAGCATATGAGTAAATTATTAAAATTCACTTTTATGCTAGAAAAAAAAAAGAGATAAAAAAATATGTATCTAAAATTGTCTGTTCGGAGCCAGATCTATAGCAGAGACCTAATGGTAGTTATACAGCTAGACAGTAAAGGAAAGGGCTAGCATTTCACAGAAATATATAGGATGATCATTGGCATTTGAGGAGTAGTAAATATATTGACTTCTGCTGGACAAAGTAGCTGTGGAATAAACTTCTGCTAATAAGTTGAAATTACCCTTTTTACCTGAATACTTCTTTTATCCAACTCTATGCCTTGTTTAGAAGTCTGCCCCTTCCTTCTATATATCTAATATTTGATTTTTAGTGCTGTACCTCAGAGTCATCACTGCTGTGAGTGAAAAAAAAGGTTGGCTTTTGGAATAAGGTCATTTATTCATTTTGACCAAATGACTTGTGCGAGTTCCATGCTCAGTTTTGCTCTATGAATTCCAGGCCACATTTAGAGGTGAGCTGTTCTGTAACTGCCAATCTACAGACTCAGCCTCGGATATGGCAATCACGCTGTGACTTTTCTTTCCCCTTCCCTTCTTTCTTATCAGCTAGCACAAAGAATCAGCAAGACAAACTGATTTTATAAATATCTATGCCTGAGGATAACTGGAAAAAAGTGTTTCAACAAAATTGATCATTACAAGGGAACTCATCCTTAACTTGCACTCTCTTGACTATAACAGCTTCAA